>JAUUDZ010210132.1:0-17655 GCA_032361705.1 Panulirus versicolor | reverse complement strand
ATATATATCAGCAGTATAATGTTCATTTGACATTTTCCATCCCTGGCTAATGAATACTGTAATATGGAGATCTTTGATATGTTCAGATGGACAAAAAGAAAATAGATCATCAATTACTCGACTGTATTCGGTGCAACTCAACCAAGGGTTGACCTGTTCAGTCCACTTGAACCATTTAAAATAGCCTGACCTTTTGAATGCCAACATCACAATGTTAAAAAATGCTGCATTGATGGAAAAAGTGACTCCCAGCTGAGGAATGTATTGTTGTGCAGGTGGTATACTAAATCCTAAAAATACAAAACAAAGTATAAAAGGTTTCGATATTAACAAGGTAATGGAGTATAGAAGAAAATAACAATAATGAGAGCAATATGCAAATAGTTGAGAAGTAAGAGACACGTGAAGCAAGGAATTCTGAGAACAAAACTGACCATGTGAAAGCAGTAACCATAAATGGAATGTGACAGTTTATGAACGTTTTCTTCTGCTTCCCAAGCGTTGGCTTAGAATGAAAGAACAAGTCCATGAACTGATACTTAAAGCTATTACGGCAATAAAGGCAACAGAATTTACCCAAAATTTATTCCTAGCCCATCTATTCTCATATCACAAACATTTTCTCTAAGTTTGTATGGGTTCACATCTCTGCTGATGCCAAAGTTAAAACAGTGTAATTCTTATGCTTTTATGACTTGGATTCGTTTCCGTAAAGTATGTTACCCATAGAGATATAACAAATACTATACCTCAAATGCTGTGTAAGTAATCAGATTCAGCATAATGAGTCTGTCATTCCTTAATAGAAGACATTATTTTTCATCCCCACAAAAGGTGATTCCTCTCCTTTTAGGGGAAACATGTCTCCACTACTCAAAAATAATACCCTAAAACCTTTCTAGTTTTTCCAGATCCCCTCCATTCTTTTACAATGATAAAAAGACGTCCCATGTTAGTTTTATGTCTGTAAATTACTTTACAGCTTTACATGGAAAGGCAATTCATTACAATAAACATTCAAATAAATATGGGCAAGAACTCCAAGCCACAAACATTTAAATAAAAGAGCTCCTTATTTCAACAAGGCAATTCATACATACAGGAAATTTTCCTATGCAAGGACATTTGTATTTTCTTTATATGAAAAATATTTCACTTTTCTTCAATTTACAAATGCTCCTCTCTTGAAAGAAAATCATGTTTCTCATAATATCTAAATTAATGCATTTCACAGCAATACTTGTCAGGTGAATCTTTATTATCAGTTGCCCACATAAAAAGTATGTTTTTACTTTCTTAAAATGTCCAAAACAATGAAATGAAATTCAACATAACCTAAGAGTTATTATAATGGTTCAAACTGGACTAAACTAAACCACTTTTATCAATTCTTTTCAATTCCAATGCACTCGACTCACATCTCTTTCCCATCACTTTCATAGATAACACCTAAATAAGGAAACTCTAACACAGTGGAAAGGTCAAGAGAAAAAATACTACTTTAAAGCTTGTCAAATTAACTTACCATGTGGATGGTTGATGAGTTGCAGGATAAGAGGTCGTCGGGTGACAATGCCTGACCCACGAGGTAGAAAATCCCTGCAAAAAAGCAAAAAAATTTCCATTCAGCACACTTTAGCCTCATTATCCCTGCACCTTAGAATGAATTCCCATTCATCATCAACTGTAAACTATGTGACCAACATGCATATCATCTTAATATAAAATTTCCAACTCATCTGTATGACTCCAAGCCATTTTCTTTGATGAGGTCCTGATATATTCTCAATTTCCTTTAGGTCAGCAATTGCAGTATAAAGAATGGATTACTTAATAGCAAATGTACGTTTTAAGGACTTACACATCAAACATTTTTGCTGAGCTTGAGAAATTCATACTAAAGCTAAAGAATGAACTATCAAGATAAAATTTGGGGAAGATACATACAGGAAAGACCATTAAAAATGTGGTCGAGCCATCAGACACCAATGAAAATAGAAAACCAAAAATTGAAGATAAAAGTAGACATTCCATCAGATCAGGTATAGAAAGTTGGAGAACTTTTATTTTTTTCATGATGTGTGAAAAAGGGAATTCTGCCCAGGTTGCATGAAATTTAAGGTTTTGCAAGACAACAGGGATACTACAGGCAGGAGAAATTTAAGAACACCCTGGATAAGTATCTATAAAGTAAATCAGACCAGCCAAGATGTGGTGATACGTAGGCCTACAGGTCAGAACCTTCAACAGACAACAGTCTGACCAACAGAGAACACTACAGGTTGGCTGGCCTTTAGCAAAGTTGTGGGGCAGATAACCTCCAAAATCGATGTCAGGTGAGAAAATATTTCAGTAAATATGTCACTTACTGTGCTATTACACAAATGGTTTAATCATAGTATTTCTTATAGCAATCAACATGAGCAAAAGCATGCCCCAATCACTGGCATCTCAGATGAAAGGTAAGATAAAAGGAAAAAAAATGGAAATAATATGAGCTCCTCTAGTGTTTGCAGATCTTTTATTTATGGATGGAAAAGTTAAAGGAAGAAATGCTTAATTAATCAATGTGCATCCTGAATACCACATACTTTAGTAGATATGTATGATTCTTTTGGTTATTTGATATGCGATATTCTTCTTCAATAACTACAGCAAAACCTACACTATTATGAGCCATCACTGGTCTGTTGTATGTTTGAGTGCTTTGTAGTGATGCATCTAACATAATCCTTTTGTGTTTTGGTGCTCAGCAGGGCTTCCCACTGTGTTGCTGACATCTCATTAATTCCATCCTTCCATTTTATTCACCTTAAGCAGGTATTTGAAATTCCCAGGTTTTCTGAATATTGGGCATTTTTCAAGAGGAGGAAAGAATTTTCCTCCTCTGAAATAAAAGCATGCCATAAAAGAATACAAAAAACACAGAAACAAGTGAAATATGTCTTAATTTTCCCCTTGACTTTCACCATCTCATCTACATTGTTTTGATGCACATGGTTCTTTTTATTACCAAAAAGATTATCTGGATCTTTGGACTCATTATTGCTACTAATAAAATACTAACCAGTGTCATCTATAATTAGCAGTCTAATGTCATATCTTCCTCAGGCAATGGTTGAAGGGTAACATAAGAGTTCGCATGTAAATATTGTATAAGAAAACCTTAGGCATCTTACGCCACCACCTTGGATCTGCTGAAGTTCAAGTGTTGGCAGGAAAGTATGAATCACAGATCTACGTGCAGTTCCCTTTACCAAGCAACACAGATCTACGTGAGGTCTGGGTGAAATTGGAATTGCTAAGCTCATCTCCATGTTGCAATTGCTTTGCCTTGGCAGTTTGGCCTCTATACAAAGTATAAAAGTTTTCATTTTAATTAGACTGTGATCATGGCACAGCATATTCAGAGAGTAGCAGCTTCTAAAAAGTTGGGGGACCTCACTGTAGCAAAAGCGGAAGGCTAAACATAACTTTGCCTTTTTCCTCACTTACTCTCAACGTCCTCCTTTCTCACACTCACCCAAACTCAGTCACCAACAGCAGTTTATTACTTGAATTTGCCACTAGTGCTATGTCAACAGCAAACAACAACTGACTCACTTCCCACACCTCTTCATCCCTTACAGATTGCATATTCCCATCTCTAAGACTCTTCCATTGAACTCTCTTACCATGCCATTGGTAAACACAATAAACAGTCATGGTGATATCACACATCCCTGCTGCAAGACCAGCCTTAACCTGGAACCAATAACTTTCCTCACTTCCTACTTGTACACATGCCTTACACATTTCTCACTGAAGCCCCCCACTTTGAAAAGCATTGGAACCCCTGGATGTTACCTTGCTAACACAGGATATGAAAGAAAAAAATATGAAAAAAGTACCAATCTCATCAAAACACTAAATAAATGAGGTGGTGACAGTTGATATATATTACCAACAGACTGTTTAACACTTACAGCTATTTCATCAACATGCTCCCAAATGAAGCTATTTTCTTTTTCATGGGAATGGTTATGCCTATTCTACTTGTTACTCTGTTCTTTTCTTATACTTCAACAATGTTCTTCGAATTCAAAGGAGAAAACTGTTTCTCCCTTAACTTGAAAAACAACCATATTTTAGAAAGCCAAGAAATTTCATATACCAGCTTAAAAGGTTAAGAAATTGTGTATCTATTCAAGTACGTACTGTATACATATTTGTTTAGTCATACCTGGAAAAACAATTCACAAACACAGGATGCCTGCCTACCTCAATGTGGTCAATTCAAAATACTATCACACCAATATATAAGAAAATATACTACTTTTTCAGATATTTCTACCTAGGGATAACGCACTGGCACATACTAGCATATTCTGTAAGGAAAAAGTAATAGTTCTATTTTTTTTTGTGTGTGTGTGTGTGCACAGCAGTCTCTTACAATCAACTGAGACTTAACCTTTAGGAGGCAGCTGAGCTCACGTAAGGATCTCTCATATGGGAGCAGATACCCTCATGTAAGGGTCATTTCTTGAAATAGCTGCTACTGTCACAACTGTGAAATATATTGCCATTAATTCTTGTAACAGCAACTAAAACAATCCATCCAGAGACTACAGCCTAAACCTATTCCATATACTGGAAAGCATAGATGCAAATTCCAAGGATGTCTGTACAAGATCTGTGCCCTCACACTACATAATAATTTTTGTTGATGTGTAACTCTTACAAAATAGATCTATGCCCTCACACTACATACAAATTTTTGTTGATGTGTAACTCTTACAAAATAGATCTATGCCCTCACACTACATAATAATTTTTGTTGATGTGTAACTTACAAAATAAGATATTTTTGAGTAAAATCATTAATAATCATCTCTATGCGACAAAATAAGACAAAAATACTACACAACTCATTTTGTATGCCTGAAAAACTCATGGAGTACCTTATACACCCAGTAATGACATATCATAAGTAAAAGAATGCACAGCAATCATAAGCAATAACCCAGCAGGTTGAGTCATATATTATTTTAATCAGAATATTGCATTCTAAATAATCAAGAGAACATACCAAAGAGGATATCTTGTTTAAATATTTTGAACTTTTCCCTTTAAAATGCACAAAAAATTACTGCAACTGCCAACAAAGGATTAATAAGGGACAGCCTTAAACTCTGTTTTCACCAGTAAAAAGACCTAATGGATAACCTGAAGATTCACGCCCATCACCAGCCCAACGTTTCCTAGGTTAGGTTAGGTTAGGTTAGGGCACAAACCTAACCCAAGCAGGAAGAGTGGTGGGTGAGTGGGTCCAAATGAAGGTGGGTCTGCAGCAAGGGTGTGTAATGTCACCATGGCTGATTAATCTATTTATGGAAGGAGTATTGAGAAAGGTAAATGCAAAGGTTTTGGCAAGAGGAGTGGGTTTGCAGTCTGCTGCAAGTGAGGAAACCTGAGAGGTGATTAGAAGCTGTCTGCTGAAAATGGCTCTAGTGGCAGACTCAAGGGAAAAACTGTAGAAGATGGTGTCTGAGTTTGGGAGAGTGTGCAAGAGGAAAAAGTTAGAGTTAACAAGAGAGTTAAAAGTTATTAAGGTTACCTGGAAGGAGTGATGAGATGGCTGGAGTGTTAGTATGAGTGAAGGAAACCCAGAGGAAGTGGAAAGATCTAGAAACCATGAGAGTACAAGGCAGCAGATGGAACCAAGGAAGCTAAAGTATGCCACAGAATGGGTGAGGGGGTTAAAGTCCTGGATGCAATGAGAATGTATACAGTGAGCATCACTGTATGTCACAGCAAAGGTTGTTATGTTTGATGGTACAGAAATCCCAGTGGTGCTGCATGGATGCCAGGTGTGGGTCCAAGATAAATATTAGTTCGGGTGTGTCTTAGAAAATGTTTGAGGACAATATGTGGTGTAAGGAGGGTTGATCAATCAATAAATGATACCATAAGCAAAAAATGATGTGGTACAGAACATGGAAGATAGTCCTGAGGGGGATGTGCTGGAATGGTCTGGACATATAAAGAGGGTAAGTGACAAAAGACTGACTGGGTGGGTATGCATGTTAGAAGTAGAAGGAGCAAGGAGAAAGAGACTGTGGGCTATGTGAAAGGTTGAAGTGAAAGATGCTTTGATTTATGAGGGCCTCAACATGCAGGAGGGTGCAAGGCAGGCACGGGATCAATGAATTAGAGATATGCTGTATACAGGGGGAAATGTGCTATCAATGGACTCATCCCTTAGCTGTAGATATGAGACTTTGGTGATGGTGCATTCTAACCGACAGGTGAGGAATGGATGTAAGAAAATGAGGCTGTTCTCTGTCCATTTCTGGGTTTCCCCTCACTAAACACAAAATGGCAAATAAGTACAGAGAAAAATTACAATAGATATGACAACTGTAGGAGGGCTACAAAGCTCTAGGAAGAGGTGGAATTAACCTCTTCATGTTTCTAAATGTTTATTCATGCAAGTTGAACACCTTTAGATGGATGTTTACCCAGTGTCTTACCTCTTTTTCAACACTTCACACCAAGCCTAGGAGGTGGCTGAAACAGCAGTGCATATTAATTTATCCCCACTGTCATTAATCCTGAAGCTATGCCAATGACAACATATCTTTGTGAGTTTTCTAGGAATTAATGTGGTTTTAGCTAGATTTATACGACTAAGCACAAGATTATCCTGAATTACTTGACCATGATGATCTACCTTTATATAGTGTAGAGAATTATCTTATGGATATCTGACTCTCATCCCTGACACTTCATTAAGATGAGGCAGAAGATTTCAAGCAAAACTGAAGGCAGTGTTTCTACTGCCAACCTAACCTTGACAACACTGTACCTGATTGTTGCAGCTGGTAATTTCACAAACTTTTATAGTTCTGCTGTCATGAACAATTTATCAATGAATCCCACTGATGATAAAGAGAAAAGACCTACATATGATAAAACATGAGCAGTGGCAACTCACTTCACACTCAGGCCTTACTGCTGCCTTTTTGACAAAATTTGCTGAAACATCTAAAAAATTTCAACCCATGTCCCATGAAAGCAATTGATGAAATACTTTTTACAGTACTTTTTAAAGTTTAAAAATCAAGTATTTTGTGGGTTGGAAAGGAAAACTAAGGATAGCATTATGGGGTTCCTCACAGTAAAAACAGGTGAAACACCAAAACAGTGAAATACAAACCAATACAAGAGGAGTAACGTAGGGTTGGTAATACATACTTGCAATGCTTCTTAAGCCTATCAAACGAGAAATTTATGCTTTTATTGGCAATTTACTGCTTTTCTGTTATCTTTACGGCTTTGTTTTGCACTCTTCATTCCGATGATGTGATGAAGTAATATTCATTTTACCGAGATTCACAGTCACAATGTTATGCAATATTCACAAGATGACAAGTCAAATGGAATTTTTCTGCCTTTATTTCTGCTACTATGTAGAACTGAGGGAAATTTATGGTTCTGGTGATTGCTGTGAAAATATCTAAAATAGCTTGTGATGTGCATTTGGTACAATTGCCCAACAAGTCTCTCATACATAACAGAAAAGCAAAATTTTGCCATAACATTATTTCCTATAGCTAGCTGGCTTTATATATAATATACTCAAAGGTTTATTTCCCCAGCTCTTCTGCATTCTGTTTGTATTTCATTGTAAGTGTTTCTTTCCATTCAGTACTTAAGTTGTACTTCAGCATTTAGGGAGACCTGCAAAACACATGAAGAAATCAAAAAAACTTATGGAAACCTTACCTCAAAGACAAAATTTACCAAATTTTGACATCAGAAAAATATGGTCTGGTCCATCATTTAAATCCAAATGCTGGGAAGTTTGTGCAGTTTCCATGCAAATGAATTCCAGAAAGTGAAGCAGAAAATGAACTATTTCTAGCAAACATTCTTCACCATATCACCAATGACCATTGGGTGCAACAGTCATGGAGAATTCCTGGTAGTGAATACCTCACTATTCATATTCGTATCTTTTCCCTATACTTCATAAAATCTAGCCAAGTCTTAGCAGTTAGGGGAAATTAAGTGAGGTTTTTATAAGTTTTGCTGACTTCTCCCCGCCACCTTCTACTTTTACATTAGCCTCTTATTTTCCCAGATCTTCACAGCCCTACTCACCATTATCATTGGAAGATGAAAATTAACATCACAAATCAATACAGGACCACTCTATCATATTCTCTACAAAGTAAATTAATATTACAAGAAACATTTAGAGGTTAAGGTACATCCAAACTAGAATTTCATCACAGAACCAATGTCGACATCACCTACCTTTGCCTAGTACTAGGATTTACCTTATTTTCATTGCTATAGGTGAAATATACTAGGATTTACCTTATTTCCACTGCTATTGGTGTAATATAACTATGATATTTTCATCTACTGTCTTACTACATAGTAAATTATAAGAAGCATTCAAATGTCTGAATGTGTATGATCATACAAACACACACATATAAGCACTCAGCAACTGGATGTAAAACAGATCATAATAAGCACATTTTGTCAAATTAATAAGCATTTAAACTATCAGCTGCTAGGTGACATAATAAGAGGATCTCATAGGTTCTCTTGATTTCTAGAATTGTTTCACCAAGCTATATCTACAGAATCATCCTCACCTCAACATTTTTTTATGTTTACTTTCCATGCACCATGACCGGATATGCAAACTTTCCCTAGAGAATAAAAGCTGTTGCAATTATCATCAAAGGCCATATTCACTTTCAGTAATGTTTCAGGCAACTCAGTCTTGACCTGAATTTCTTCAATCTATTGTTAGCCCAATATTCTACCATGTTTGCGTTACTCTTCTCGCTGATTATCAGTTTAGCTATGATGCAAAACTAGCTTTGGATGAGTGATTTTGTTCTTCACAGCAGTAAACTATTTAGAGTATATACTTAATGGTATGAAGCACAATTAGTGTCATAGCTTAGTATGACACAATTCACAATAACACTAGTGAGATTTATAAACTGCAAGGACAACATGGAGCTTCTCTGTAAGGGCGAGATAATATCCTGAAGAAAAACCAACCTAAACCCAACCTAAACTACCCTAACAGTCAAGATACAGTGAAGACATATACTAATATTAATGTGTTCTGCTGCCACAAACCACATGGAATGGCTGCTTGTGGAGAAGTTAAGTGCTAGCACAAATGATCATTCAGTCTGTTGCAGTGCTTATTAATGGATATGCCAGCTATATTTCAGCAAACGTATTGAAACTTACGATATATATCAGCAGCTACATGGGTCATGTAAGGTTTTCACATTCAACAGATTTTTTTAAGAGTTTTTCCATTTACATCTATTAACCTCACATATTCACTAGTATCCCTAACCCCTCACCACTGTTGTCTTTTTTAATAATATATAATACTAACAATCATGCACAACTTTTACTTCAGTCTCAATGCTACTATATACCATACCTGGTGAATACCTACCACTGCCAAACAAAATATCTCAGTATCGATATCTAATCTCAGTGCACAGCTACATCCTTAATTGATTATTCTTCTCTTTATAATTACTTACTGTATTTCAATAATTTTCTTTCATATATTCAGTTTACACTCCACAGAAGTTAAGAAATTTCTGTTATATGCAATCAATAGATGTGTTTTTAGAAGCCCTTGGCTAGGAACACTCATTCCCTGGTTCAGTTGAGTAGGGTAAGGGTCATCATTGACCAAAAAATTTCTGTGGGGTGGAAGCTGTAAAACTACCTTTTCTTTAGGTGATAATAAAACCTTAAACAATTTCAGAAACATTTATACTGGAACCTCTTTCCAACATGCAGACTTTCAGGAATTTAGTTAAGTCTGAAAGATGACTATACACTGTCCAGGGCAATGCTGAAGCAGGACAAGGTTGTGGTGATAGAGTTCTTTGGTCATAGATTAGGTAAGGTTGATTAGTTTGATTTCTAACCTACCACTTTTCCTGGTCTTCATTTCTTTTTAAACATCCTACTCTATATAAAAAAAAACTTTTTACGACAGGGATTTGTATGTTCCTTTAATAAGTGTGAAAAAGCTCAATTCATTCTATGCAATGGTGCCACTACTGTTCGATTTAGTAAAGTTAATAATTATCTTTACACACACAGCATGCATATTACGAATCTCAAAGGACCAATAATTATTCTTCACAAGGATGATGATTTACAAACAAAGAGTTGCAAGAAAAGAAAACAATTACTAAAGTTCCTCATTTCTACCTTCAGATCAACTCCCCTTTAAAAACAATTTTTCATAAAAGGTTAGTAAGGTAATGCAAGGGGAGTTATATTTCTTACATTCTTTATATCTTACACCACTATTATTTCATGCATTATTTTTTCATTTTTTCCAGAGTAAATCAGCTGATATTTCTGTACTTTAGTAGCCAGAAAGAAAACATAAATCTTCATCAAAAATAAACTGATGTGATAAATCATACTATAGCACCTAAATATGCCAACAAATATAATTGTAATGGAATTAAAGTTATGCATTGGAAATAAAAATCAAATGCATCCTTAATTACTTTTGTTGCTTCAAAAATACTGAACACTTGACAGGTTCCTTAGCACTAGACTGCCAGCACCTAGTGGTGGTTCAGTGGGAGGCTTCCAGAGCCGCTGCCAGCACCAGCATGATGGAAACAATCAGAAAACATGACACTGACGTCACAACATCACTCACCGAAAGATCTTACAGGAGAAAAGTCGACTGTAATGAGAATCATAATAAGAGAAGGGGATAATCATATTTCACTTCACATGAATGAGTAGGAGCCAGCTTCCTTTGTGGTGGAAGATATGAGAAATAGTAAGCATATTAAGGCAGGTAAGCCATAGCCACTAATAGGATCCGCCCCCCGTTCGTCCGCCTACACCCACAAAGATAACATTTTCCTATATCCCCACCTACCCTAAGGCACGAACGACACCAGAATTACATAATTTCCCACAATGACCCTACAGATAACCAATTATTTACGAGATATGGCTGCCCACTTACCGCCCAACAAAGTTCTCCAAGACGGAGGACTTGCCAGCTGACTGGCCACCAACCACAGCAATTTGTGGCAGATCCAGCTGCATGTGGACGCCCAGCTGAGTGAAGGCATCTTGCAGTTTGTTCACGATGGGGATGAGCTGCTCCATCCCCACGTTCCCCGACATTTTGGTTAATTATGTGCACACTGGTCTCACACGGTCACTCACATTCGATCACCACAGAAGATGGCAGACAGCCGACTGTACGACAGTTCGAAAATTCGATACAATGCTGCGCCACGACTGCGCCTTCGCCAACGCACCAGCCAGTGAGAAACGCCCGCTCCCTCCCCTCCTACTACTCAAAGCAATCAATACTTTTCACTCTTAACATTTTATATGCACTATGAAATGTTTTATACCACACCTATCAGTATTCTCTCTAGACAGCTCTATTAATAACATGAATAAATATAAATTCTACAATTCTTGAGAAAATAGATTATCTTTATAGAAAATGGTGTCAATACAGATTTTAGGGTAGACTTCGTTTATCTGCTTTTCTATTTCAGTAAGGATTAGTCTAGAAAATAAAAATCTGCGTAAAGGTATTATGGCAGTGATTCCCAACAAGACGACAGCTGATCACCAACGAATCTTGGAGCTGAGCCCATCATGATGTTCAAAACAGAAGTAACTTAAATAAAAGAATAGGAGGTATATCACATCACACTGAAAATGTAATATAAAAGATCTAGATACTACTACTACTACTATTAATTATAATAATAATAATAATAATAATAATAATAATAATAATAATAATAATAATAATAAACCAACAAACTACAAACAACGATAAGATAACTGATAATGATAAAATTAAAGATGTTAGTGATAATCTCAATGAAAGTTATGGGTAATCTTACATAATCATAGTGAATGAGTTCGGGATTTGTGTGTTTATCTTCTGTCAATAGAACTCAAATTCTAAGTAGTTTTTGTCGACCTGAAATACAGAAGTTCGTTTGGCAAAGACTTGGATATAGTGTGGATGGCCTTTGACCTGAAGTGTAAGGTTCAAGTCAATGACCACTTATAGTGAAAACGGTTAAGTGACGATAAGTTTTTGATAATAATGAAACTAATAATAATAACAACAATAATAATAATAATAATAATAATAGTAATAATAATAATAATAATAATCTGTAAAACAATTTCAAGGCCGACCTTGAGACTAGCTTTATGAAAATAAGGATATGTGAAGAAGAGCGTGTAACGAAGATGGGTGTATTGAACCTAGCTTAGTGAAGGTAGGGGTACTATGAAGGAGAATATAGTGAACATAAAAGGGTTTAAACCAAGTTCAAGGACAATCTCATGCCGGTCTAGAACCTAGCCAAGATAGGCTATGGTGGAGACGGCCTCTGCAATGAAAATAAAGGTGTGTGTAGTGACGAAGGTTACCGAAAATACAAAATTATCAAATCTAAGTTCAAAGCCGGTATTTCTCATGTAAAAGATATCTAGGATGTAGTGAAGATAAGGCCGTAGGGAAGGGAACCTTTGACCTTCTTAGATCAAAGTTCAGTGGTATGTATGTACATGTGTGCAGGGATGAGGATGTAGCGAAGATAAGGATGTGGTGATATGAGGGTGAAGTAAGGATGAGGATTTGAAGATGAAGGGTGTCTCATATCTTTGTATCTTTGTACGTAAATGCATATTTTACTCTATCACTCCATGTCCAATTCGGTCTCCTCACTGTCCTTATTCCCTCCACTGCTGACATGTATACCATCTTAGCCTCGCTTCTTATCCTTTCTACATGTCCAAGCCACTTAAGTACATCCTTTTCAGCTTTCTAATAAATACTTATCCTACCATCGTAATCCTCTCATACATTTTCACTTCTTACTCGATCAACCCTCCTCACACCAAATACTGTCTTGAAACATTTAATTTTCAACACATCTATTCCGTAGATCTTTTTCTTAAGTCCCGTGCTTTCGCATCAGTGCAACAACGTCGGTACTACTATACCATCAAATATACCCACCTTAGTCCTCAGACATAATGACCTTTCCACACTCCACACTGCACCTAAGGCCTTAACCCTCGTACCCATCCTATGGCTGTAGCTTCCATGGCTCCATCTAATGCCA
This sequence comes from Panulirus versicolor, assembly GCA_032361705.1. Taxonomy (NCBI): domain Eukaryota; kingdom Metazoa; phylum Arthropoda; class Malacostraca; order Decapoda; family Palinuridae; genus Panulirus; species Panulirus versicolor. Next base: position 4,465 of record JAUUDZ010210132.1, on the reverse strand, counting down.
TGTCCAAAAACAAGGTATCTAAAAATCACTCCCCTCTGGTTCTCTCCGTTCAATCACGTTCCAACCAGTTTCTCTCTCTCCCCTATTAAACTCTACCTTACTTTTATTAACGCTAACCCTCAACTTTATCCATTAAAAAAAACTTCCACAAACTAAGAAACCAGCCACTGCAATTTCTTACTCGAATTTGCCACCTGAGCTGTCATTAGCAACAGCAACTGACCTTCCTCGCTCTCCCACCCACAAGAGACTGGATCCCTACCTCTCTCACCAACACATTCTCATTTACTTCATTCACAAACTTATCTAAGTACAGCTTAAACAGTTATGGTGAAATCACACACTCGTGTTGCAAACTCAACATTACCTAGAATCACTCACACTCCTCTCTTCCTACTCGTACACAGTCTTTCACACAAACTTTTCACCGTTTCAAGTAACTTTTTCACCGTCCTATGTAACTCGTATATTCATAACTTCCGTAAAGCATCTTAACTCTAGCATAGTCTTTTTTTTTTCTAGATCCATAAGTGCCTTCTTTTCCTCTATTTATCACGCAAATTCTTCAAAACAAACCTACTCTACACATCCTCGACCACTCCTTAAGCCACATACAATGTTCCTGCCCAAGCTGATGCCCTGAGCATGCCATCACTCTCCAAATCAATATTCCATTCAATTTTACCTGGTATACTCACCAAACTTAAACCTCAGTAATTCTAATATTCACTTTTGTCCCCTTTTCATTCATACGGTAGCACAGCCGCACAATACAGGCATTCCGCCAATATTCCAGCACCTTACCCTTAGCCATACATAAATCTCTTAACCATCCTAGAAACATGTCATTCCCTTTCTTGAGAAATTCAAATCACCATGGTAACATCCCGTCGTCCTAAACATAACTTTCTGATCACTATCTTTGGTGAACATGTTTGTGTCTTTATCAGCCTTAGCGATATCGCTCCTTTGACAGATCCTCACTTTACAAACCTCTGGTATTAGTTAAGATCACGTTAGTACACGTGAAGACTTTGCTAGGTTAGGTAGACCTAAGGATTAACGTACACTGTTAGAGTGAACAGCAAAATTACAAAGCCCGATTCTGCATTGAAATATTAATGGACAAATTTGATCGCAGTATTTGGCGCTGTTCGAATCCGCGTAGGAACGAAGTTTGGTATTATCGAGATGAAGCTCGTCCAACTTCTAGCATGTGGCGTATTGAGACAGGAGTGTGACGTATCGAGGATTTGCATGTTTGCATTGGCTCACTATTGCTGTTGTTCTAATAAAGTTACAGCCCTACCTCACATCTCGATTTAATCATTTCTTTTTACCGCTACAACACTTATACGATGGTTCACTGTGGTCTACGACGGTTCACTGTGGTCCTGTCTTAGTACACATTTTTGGCACTGTGGCGTATCTGGGAAAGCAACAGTAATTTTGTTTGGACAAATCTGCATACTGGTGCTCATATGGGCTGGTAATGTGATTCAGACAGGCGCCAAATCATATTCTTTAGGATTATTTATTTACGGAGATTGTATCCAAACCAGATATTAATCTGTGATACAGAGATGTTACTATAGTACTTGTTTCACCTAGTAACATCAACTGCAGTGATATAAGCCCCTGATTCGACTACCCAGAGTTAAAAGAGCTTTGTATTTCGTGGGGGTGTTATAACTGTGGGAATAAACCAGGGTGAGAAGGACCGAGATGACCATCAACATCCTGGTTGCAACGAGTTGACCAGTCACCACGAGTGGTCCTCAATATGGGACGGCTGTCTCTCTGGAAGCTGTCTGGGAAACAGCCTGCGCTGTGGAGTGGGTTGTGTTGCAATACGTTGCCACGGTGTGCGCCGCTCCCATAGTTGACTGCCCACAGTTGTTTCAATACCTGATACGTTACTGCCGCTCCCACAAACATTGGTTTGTGACTAGACTTGAATACGAGTCGCTATGACGTCAGTTATTAAGTCAATATCGAAGAAAGTTATAGCGTAATCTTCGGTGAAATCATGTTATCTATTGGTCTTGAAACCGTGTTGTTCTAGAATACATCATTTCTCGGTTACCAATGACCAAGAACAGGCATCCGAAGTCTAGGTTGCGGATGAACAACCTCAAGGATTGACTTCCTGTCTTTATATCTTGTACATTGTAGAATACTGAACGCACTTGTTTATGAGACGACCACTGTAACAGAAGTATCTGTTTTTTGTTTTTACTCAAACCCCGCGGAACAACACGCTAGCAATAGTCTTATGTTATGATTCAATTTCTTCCCCATATTTTTCATTTGCTATTAGCCTCGAAATGATCTAGAAATAACACCAACGAAACAAATAGAGAAACTGTGAGAGCGCGTACACACGTGATTTTGTCTCAGGGAGAGTGGAGTGAGTGTGACTCATGCAGATTTACTGCATTTGGTATGAATGCTGCCCAGCCTGCACACCTCTCCTCTCTCTTTCACTCTCCCCCGTCTCATCTCACATTCTCACCAACCCTCACTACAATTTTCAGTCATACCTTTTCTGCCACACTCAGTTTCAACAAAACTTCACCTGATATCTTGCCCAGAGGCGTATCCGTGTGTGCGTGCGTGTGTGTGTGTGTGTGTGTGTGTGGGGGGGGGGGGGGAGTCACGGAGACAGGGCAAGCTCCCCTTTGAGCCATAGAATTAACAATAAACTTAATACCGGTGACGATCAATACATTCTTACTATTATTCAAAGCCTTTCAGTTCCTCGATTCGAAAAATAAATGTATCTAAGTATATTTCAGTTTCAGTGATTCATTCCTAATGAACAATGAAACAACCGTAAGTTTTACCACATTCCCAAAACAGTGACATAAGTTTAAAGTGAAATCTTCTCTTTCTATAAAAGCATTTTGTTTTATAGAAGAAACTTACTCGATTATTGCTATCAGCTGTTTCAATTTGCCAATTATCATAAATCCAATTTTAATCAAACATTGTCGCCCGTCATATAGTAAACCTCTGTACAACATATTTATTCGTTTCTACGAGAATTTGAATTATTAAAGACAGAATTGAACACCCAATTGACTCAAAACCGCTAAGTTCTCTAACTTACTGTTTATAACATTACATACCGTTCTGAGCTTTTCTTCTTTGCGATTTCATTATTCGCCCACGTCTTGACCAAATCCTGGATACTCTCGCCTGAGACAGCTAGTGTTAAGTCGCTCCTGGAGACTTATGACATTACAACAAACAAATTCTCATGATTAACTTTCCACCCACATTTGCAAATCTGATTAATCTGTCTCAAAAGACAGATGGGGCAGCGTACTCCACACTGCTGAAACAACAAAGGAATGCGTTAATGTAAATGTTTATATTAATGGGATTTCATCACTGGATATTGTTATATCATAATCAATCTCTTTTAAGTAGCAGTGCATTTGAAAAATAACAGTTGATTAACAGTTAATATAGTAGGTCTAATGAAATGGTCGCACACTGTATTTTTTTGTTTGTTTGTTTTTAAAATACATCCATTACAATCTGGCAACGTGGAAAAGGTAATAGTAGCAAACGAACTCCGTGTGTTCATGGGATCAGTTGCATTCTTATCATTTAGATTTAACGTAAAATACTTTAAAAAAGCCTAAAACATTTAAATCTAACGTAATACACTTTAGAAAAGCCTAAAACATTTAGCCACAAACCTGAAGATAGTTAAAACAGCTTGTTGCACTGAACACACAATTCTGTAGTAATTTCTACTTTATGTCTGAAAGACTAAAGCTTCAATAAATGTTTTTAATGCTTGCTCAGCAAACTTAATGACATTCGACTTTTTTTTATGTTATTTGAGACGGAATGGGCAACTGAATGGGGCGCCCCCAATGAAAGTCATCTCACTAACGATATATATATATATATATGTGTGTGTGTGTGTGTGGCGACCAACCCTAAAGGAAGGATGAACAGCTGGGTTGACAGTGCATGACTGCCGCAACCACAATTCGAACCAATGCCAAACAAATATTTATTAGTCTTTTTGTTAAGAAGTATTGTTGGCAATGCCAGATTCAGAGTGAGAAGCTTAACAATGACGACCTTCTATAAGGATGCTCTCTCTGTAAGCATCCGACGTGATGGCACGGGTACACCCTCCAGATCCGAGGTGAGACGCAGTGGCGACCCTTCTTTGACATGACTACTGGAAATCAAAGACATTTTCCACCGATAAAACAACGTGGTTACAGACAAATACCGCTTCAATGTAGTCCTGCAATTGTGCATGGTCTTCTCACTGAACCATGTTGCATAAAAGTTGAGGGATATATATATACTAGTGCGGGTTTTTTATTTTTTCCTAATAGGGAACCATAAGCAAAGCCACTCTCCGGGATAACACAACGGAAATCCTTCCGGAGATGGTGCGTGGTCGGCATATGTTTCCTCCCACCCTCCTGAC
>JAUUDZ010210022.1:0-17656 GCA_032361705.1 Panulirus versicolor | reverse complement strand
GAAGTAGTAGAGGATGTGTGGATCAGGTGTCTGCTTTAAAGAATGTATGCGAGAAATATTTAGAAAAACAGATGGATTTGTGTGTGGTATCTGTGGATCTGGAGAGGGCAGATGATGATAGAAATGCTTTGTTAGAAGCAGTGAAAATTTTTTATCAATGATGTAAGGCATGCATACAAGTAGGAAGAGAGGAGAGTGATTGGTTCCAAGTGAAAGTCTGTTTGTGGCAGGGGTGTGCGATGTTTCCATGGGTGTTTACATATGAATGGGGTGGTTAGGGAGGTAAATGCCAGAGTTTTGGAGAGAGGGGCAAGTATGCAGTCTGTTGAGGATCAGAGAGCCTGGGAAGTTAGTCAGTTATTGTTTGCTGATGATACAGCACTGGGTGGCTGATTCAAGTGAGAAACTGCAAAGGTTGGTGACTGAGTTTGGAAAAGTGTGTGAAAAGAGAAAGTTGAGAGTAAATGTGAATAAGAGCAAGGTTATTAAGTTCAGTAGGGTTGAGGGACAAGTTAACTGGGACATAAGTTTGCATGGAGGAAGGTTGGAGGATGTGAAGTCTTTTAGATATCTAAAAGTGGACTCAGCAGTGAATGGAACCATGGAAGTGGAAATGAGTCACAGGGTGGGGGAGGGGGCGAAGGTTCTGGGAGCGATGAAGAATGCATGGAAGGAGAGAACATTATCTCAGAAAGCAAAAATGGGTATGTCTGAAAGAATATTAGTTCCAACGATATTATATGATTGCAAGGCATGGGCTATAGAATAGGGTAGTACAGAGGGTGGATGTACTGGAAATGAAATGTTTGAGGACAAAGTTTGGGGTGAGGTGGTTTGATCGGGTAATTAATGAAAGAGTAAGACAGATGTGTGGTAATACAAAGTAAGGTTCAGTGAGCAGAATAGGGAGTGCTGAAAAGGTCTGGACATATAGAGAGAATGAGTGAGGAAAGGCTTACAAAGAGGATATATGTTTCACAGGTGGAGGGAACAAAGAGAAGCAGAAGACCAAATCGGAGGTGGAAGGATGGAGTGAAAAAGATTTTGAGTGATTCAGGCCTGAACATACGGGAGGGTGAGAGGCATGCAAGGAATAAGAGTGAATTGGAATGCTGCATACCCGGGTCAACATGCTGTCAATGGACTGAACCAGGGCATGTGAAACTTCTTGGGTAAACCATAGGAAGGTCTGTGGGGCCTCAATGTGGATAGGGAGCTGTGGTTTCAGTGCATTACACATGACAACGAGAGACTGAGAGTGAATGAATGTGGCTTTTTTCGTCTGTCTTCCTGATGCTACCTTGCTGAAGAGGGAGTCAGCGATGCTGTTTCCTGTGAGGTGGGGTGGCACTGGAAATGGACTGAAGGCAAGAAAGTATGAATACATACATGCATATGTCTGTGTATGTGTATGTATATGTATCCATATTCATCTTTTATCATACTTAACTGCCGTCTCCTGTGTTAGCGAGGTAGTGCAAGGAAACAGACAAGGAAGGGCCCAACCCACCAACATACACATGTATATATGTATGTTTATATATATATATATATATATAATTGAAGGATTCACGAGAATGCAGCACATGCACAGGTGCAAGTTCAGAAGCACATTCTTAGTACACATGGATGGATGCCATCAAGACCACAAGCCTTGCTTGTGTCCAGAGACAGAAGCACTTTTCAAACAGTCCAAAAGAAATTACTGGAAGGGGTAAAGGATAAGTAAAAGTATGAGGTGAATTATTATTTCTTCTTCAGGACTCTTAACATATGGAATAATTTACCAATCAGAATTGTTAAAAACCGTATCATAGGAATGTTGAAGCATACACTTCATAAATGATTCACTTCAAATCCAACTCTTCAGCAACAAGAAAAATTTACAAGCTTTTCTCCTTGAAACATTTGTATGCTTCATCACTCCTACTACACTATGGTTTTCTGTTCTTTTCCAATATCAAAACCAACCACCTTGTTAGGACCCAATAATCTGTTGCTGCGTGAATTCATCTATATCATCTGTAAAGGAGTGCCAAGATGCACATGGGTCGAGACTGACAATGGCAAGGATAATTATATTTGCACTACATATACCACAATATTTATCATACAAAAATTATGTGCACATCATATGCATTGGAAGCGTTCGGTATCCAACACTATTTCTAAAGCTAGTTGTGATGTTTTAGAAAAAATTCTTACAACATTAACCTGAAAAGGAATGAAGTAATGTGACAAATCACATCCATTAGGTATATAAAAAGGTCATGTATTTCTTCTAATCCTGAGGTTAATGTGCCACAAAGCTGAAATTTTTCATGAACCCCTATTGTCACCAGACCTTCATAGCCGCCCCCTCCTAGTATAATACAGCCTACCTCAGCTGCAGGACTACAGGTCTGTGAGAGAGCCTCGAGAAGTTCACTGTCTGTGTCCCGCTGCTGAGAGAGCTGCATCTCCAGTCTACATGCTCGGGTATGGAGTTCAGCTATAACCCTCTTTTGCTCATAGGTGAAGGCAGGATGGTGCAGGACCATGGTGTAAATAAGCAGCATCTCCTTGACGTAGTTCACATCGCAATTGGAAGAATCCTGCTGGGCTTCGGCCAGGATCTGGTACAACAGAGTAGAACAAGTATGATTCCTGGAGTTAAGCAAGGCAACGAACACTATCAGTTTGCTACGCGTCCTTACATCTAACAAATTGGACAACCGGCTTATTTCCTGCGCATTGTTTGCCTTGTATTCAGCTTCCCTGAGGTCATGGGAGTCCCTCTTGCCGAGGTCTTCCACACATGTGCTAATAAACCTTAGCTCCATTGGTAAACACATGTTCAGCAGGCCACATAGCAACTCGAGGCGGCGGTGTGGCTCATTGTTCTTAAACCACAGACACACCTCATCCTTACACACCATTATGGCAAGAGGCTCACTCTGCGTGTCTCACTTCGCTGCCTGGCATGCCTCACGATCCACCAATGTTACGGAAATTTCCACAGTGACAAACTTCATCTTAATATATAAGTCGCCATTTGCACCCAAATGAAAATGTTCCAACAATGGTTGCAATGCTATAATACATTCTTCTAAAAGAGCGAGTTTCATGTGTGTCATGTCGTTCCGTGCACTCCTACCGTGCTTAATTTGCATTAAAAAGGAGTTAATGATATCAAATGATCTTGGGATTTTCTGATATCTACAATGAACGAGTCAAAGTAAATAAAACATTCGACAATACAGTTCCAGGCGTACCAACGGCTCAGAAATGTCGTCCAGCCACTACACATCGTTCGTGAGGCACGCCTACTACACTCACCCCACCCGACATTTTCCAATTCCTCGTAGAAAAACGCCCCTTATCCACCCTAACCTTTGGCTTTCAACATCAGAACATTGCCCCTGTGGCTATATATGATATTTTACCGTTGGTAGTTCATTCCTAACCCGCTGCCCTAGTAACGAAAATTTCAGAAAACTTTGACGGCTCATATCTTCAGTTTGCCACCCTGAGCCTACATAATGTAAACATGGCTACTTCAATCGTCCAGAGTGTGGGGACTTTAAAAAAAATTGATCGCACTCATCTACGGATACCAGGATTTCTTTGGAGAAAGCATAGGTTATGGCCAGGGAGGATGTATGCTACTACTAAGACCAGAGATCCTTCAAATAACACTCAGTATTGCTTAGATATTATCAAGTGAGTGATCTAGCAGAATGTTATAATTCAAGTTGCAGTAGGTTGGAGTGATCTAGGAGAATGTTATATTTCAAGTTGCAGTAGGCTGAGTCAGAAGTCAATATTCATTCAGAATCTGTAGGCAGATTGTGAAATACAGGCTGCTCATTTAGATGTTTCGAAGATTCCATGTTAAGTAGAATCTATGGAGTAGTTCATAACTTGCGAGTCAGTCATGTTTGAGTTTAGGACCGTGAAAATTGCATTTAGAGTTAATTTAATTAAGGAGAGCAATGTTGAAATAGTTGAACCTTACATTTTATTTAAGATTCGATTTTATCTGTCTTCACTTTTATGATGATTTCACAAACTCTATCCTGATGATGTGATACCACAGTCCGTTCTTTCTGCTCTTTCTATGAAAGTTTTTCAAGGAAAGTGAAAGAGATTTTCTCTTGAAAGAACATTTTATATGAAAAACAAAACCAAGAAAAGAGTGATGTATGCCTCAATTTACCCAACAAATAGTAACAAACTTTTGGTGGGAGAATATTACTATAAGACTGTAGCATGCCCTATACAGTCTAGTGTTGACATGTATGTATAGTGGTGTATCGCTATGATGAAGATTTCCTAACAAATTGATGAATATACAAACAGAAGAGCAATAAACATTAAGTATAAATAAGTCTCATTAGTTCAGAGATATGGTGATGGGTTAAGTTTGTAAGGTATGATTGTATTATTGATTAATATATGGAAATGGGTATCACAGAGTTAACTTGGAGCAGAAACTTCACAGTCCTTTGCATCTATATGCCAGTTGTATTCTCATAACATACATGGTTTTTTATTACATGCCTCAATTTATCACCTTTTTCAGACAGAATGACTATGAGAACTTCCTCTCAGTACTACTACTCCCGCAGAATGCTCGAGCTACAGCTGTGGCTTTACGAGCATTCAATGTCGAACTTGCTCAGGTACATCTTTTACTAAGACTGAAAGTAGTTTGAGTATTATGACCATTACATTTGATCTATTTTTGATTGTTGGATTCCAGCACATTTGACCTTGCTCAGATCTTTCTTTTACCAGCAAATCCATACATATGTCCATTTCACTTGGGTTAGACTGGTGCTGTTATATTTTCTTTATTGCCCACATTTGAACAGAACCCTTTAAGTATGCAAGAGACGGCTTCCATGGTAGGAGGTTAAAACACTGCTTTACCTACATTGTAGCATATAACCATGAGGATTTGTTTTATCAACTTGAGCTTTGAGAACTCATTGAGTGTGTGAATTGGTTTTTGGTTAAGAGGCATATGATCATTTTGCAATCCTAATCGTAAATGAAAAGTGTGTGGAATGCCTGAGTGTCAAGGAGTTGCCACTGAACATATTTTATTGTTCATCTTCTCAACAAAAATTAATTGCTAATTCTTATTGTTTTATCTTACATTATGTACATTTTTCATTATAAACAATGTGATTCATTCATAATATTTTTATGACAGCAAAACTATAAACATTAGTAAAAATATCAGGTGCACCAGTCAGATACAGTGTTTTCAAGGTCAAGTGGGCACTGGCAACGTTGCTTCCAGTTTTTATGGGAATTCTCTTTCCTCATTGTAGACATTTTTCAATGCTAAAAGAGCCAGTGTCCATAAACCCCCTTTTCAGATAATCTGATGGCAGTTCATCATTGTCAAGTAATTCAGGATCTTCTGTCTGATCCTTTAAATCTAGCTGAAAGCTACTTTTTTTTCATACTTTGGAATTTTCAATCATGGGCAAAAGTCCACCTTAAGGTCTGGCCCCAATTGAAATATAAAGAGAAGATAGAGTCTCAAAGCTTCGAGGTGCAAGGAAAGAAACGGTTATCAAAATGGCCCACCCTTGACCTGCCAATGGTCACACAGCAGTCATGTGATGTGGCACCTTGCTGAGTATCGCGTGGTCTACCCACTGTGACCTTAACCACCATTTAAACTTGTCGTGAAACCTTGAGGTAAAGTTGCAAAATCTGATTATGAATATCTGTCTAGAGGCATCATTCAGCTCACTTAAATATGTCTAGAGGTGGTAAGTGGTTAAACTGCTCCCATCACCAATTGATGATCTCATCAAAGTTTCACTTTGTCACATAATGGTTCACATTTTTCCTTTGTTTGAGTATGCAACTGACTTATCATACCTATAAGGCTGCATCTGTCACCAGGAAGGCATGGGGAAAATTCTGCTTTTCCCATTACCATAATAACAACCATTATAGGTGCATGGCAGGTTGTGTGTACACAGCGACCTCTTAGAAAATATGTTGATTGTTGAGTAGCCTAGGTAATGAGAAGGAACACTCATCATATGCATAGTATCACTTGGTGAGGAAAGTGAAGAAAAATGACTTGAGAAATATGAAGTAATAAGTAACTATCCAATCCACCATATCCGTTCTTGAAAAAATTTACTCCAAGGCTTTATACCTTATAGATGACCCAGCTTTCACCTCCAAGCTCCTTCCCTATCATGTGTTTAGTTCATTATCCTCATTTTCATTATTTTACCACTACTTTCAAAGTTAATCCTTGGATAAAATTTGGTCCATTATCATTTTCTTAAACACAGGTGCTTTACCTGCAGAATGAGGTAAAAGGAAAATTTTATCATATATCTATTTATCTATCTATATCTCTAACCCCCATTTCCTCTTTGATCTCCCATCAAGTGGGTGGCCACAGGAAAAGAGTTTCCACTTATGCCTGTCCTTTCATGCCTTCCTTGCATACACCATTCCCTGCATTTTGTCCCCATGTCTCTCCCTCTTCCACTCTATTTTCCCATGTTACAGGTGGTCCTTCTCCCACAGCAACCTCTTTAATCATACTATCATACACTCTTCCTGTAAACTCCAAGTTGTGCAACTTAAGGGCTGTTTTGATAACTGTTTCTTTCCCCACACCTCGAAGGTTTGGAATTCTCTATGTTCTCATGTCCTTCCCAAGAACTATGACGTGGCACATTATGAAAGACAGGATTTTAACTTCCTCCAAAATTCATAAATACTTTCCCTTGTCTCTTCTTTTTTTCCTTTTATAATTCTCTTCTTTTTTTCCTTTCATAATTCTATCTATTTTTCAGCTGAGGCCTGGCCTAGATGTGGACTTTTGCCCATGATTGGAGCCTTCAGCATAAAAAACAATTCATTCTCTTTGCATTCCCTGCCATGTGTAGTTTCTCATACATCGTATTATTATAAGAAGCAGTAAATTTTTGGTATTCTTATGTTTTCATGAATGAATCCGTGTTGTTACAGTGATACTTTTATCTAAACAGTAATATGAATAGTGCTGAGCATGGTTGAATAACAGATAAATCATGTATTACTATTTTGTGTTATTTTAGATACAAGATGTAACATCTGAGATACTGATGGCCAAAATGCGACTTCAGTTTTGGAGAGAGACTATAGACCAATTATATATGGGTAATACTCCTGGGCAACCTGTGGCTTTAGGACTGCATAGGGTAAGTTCCAAAATATTCAGATTAAGTTTTCTTAAATTGTCCACAATTTTTTTCTTACGCTTTTTTCCATATATTACAATGCTTGTTATGAAATCATAATTTCTTGACCACAGCTGTTTCACTTAATTTTTAGAATAAGAATATTGACACATTATGGTTATACTAAGGAATACAAATACATACAGGATTTTCTCATATAGTATATGCAATATAGAACTTCCCTTGTGTGATATTGTGATATTCTTTCTTTAAAGACATTTTTTGTAAAAAAAAAAAATAGAAAATTGACAAACCTTAGACAAACAAGAATCCACCCTACACCCTCCCATAACCCTGAATAGTGAACCACTTTCGCTCGGCAGAACTCCAGCCATACAAAGTATTACATATGACATTCACATGATGTTTATTCTCCATACCACAAACATCAGCACATAGGCAATAAACATTGTACATGCCCTCAGAACGCTTACTGGAACCTGTTTTGGATAAGGAAAGTAATCCTTTGGCATTCTTTGTAAACATTTCATCAACTTCACTCTAAACTATACCTTGCCAACCTGGTGCATATACAACCTGGAGTCTGTATATCGTGTATTACATTATCATGCCTTGTTGGAAAGCACCCAGTGAGTGTTGTGTTTCCGAGAGTAAGGGAATCAGGAAGAGCATCAGAAATAGGGATAAAATTAGACATTTTGTGGCATTTTAATGCTGATCAACAAGTTGATATGGCCAACACCACTACCAGCTGTGTTGAATACAGAGCAGATTTCAGTGTGTTAATATTTCTCAGTTTTATATCATTCAGATGTCTCAGTACAGTTATTACATGTCCTGAATTCTTTCATATCAGTGGGGGTCTTTTAACAGAGAAATACAGAAAATATTGAATCCCGGTTTCGATTTTCATATTTCCATTTCTCTTGTAGGCTGTAAGAAGGCATCAGCTGTCAAAACGCTGGTTAAGAAGTCTGATTGATAGTCGTGAGGAGCAGTTGGACTGTAGGCAGTTTACTTCCTTGGCAGCTGTAGAAAATTACAGTGAGAAGTCTAATTCTGCCTTGTACTACCTCTTGCTCCAGGGAATGGGTGTGTAGTAGGCATTCTTTCTTAAGATTTGCAATGCTACCCTTAATGTTGGCTTTATACCATAGAAATATTTTTTTTTTCATTAGTAAACTTCATGAAAAAATCAATTTTCAGGAATAGTAGCCTAATACTGTATATTATATCCAGAACCTAGGTACAATCATGGGGACATTTTGTGATGCTAAGTTGTTAAGGAAGAGTGAATAATTGATAAAAGATTTAATAAAACTTTTTTTGTCTTGAAGTATATTCATCAAATGAGAACATAGAATTTTAGAAAGTTATACAATGATTTTACAAAAATAAGATTATTACGGTAAGAGACTTGCCAACATGTGAAACCATGGATGACATGCAGTCCTTTCTGAGTCTTGCAAACTTTTATCAGGCTTTTGTCCATGATTTTCCAAAAACTGAAGGCTTTCACAAATACACTCAAAAAGGATCATAAGTTTGAGAGGATTGAGGCTCAGCAGGAAGCTTTTAATCTCTTAAGGGAAGCCCTCACCACAGCCCTAGTGCTTCACTTCACAAGTTTGTCAGAACCTTTTGCCTTGGTAACAGATTCCTAAGGCTAAAGCCTAGTTGCAGTCTTAATGCATCATAGAAATGGCAAGCTAGTCCTAACAGCTTTTGCTGATAGAATGTTAGTTAAGCCAGCAAAAATCCAGGATTTCCAATAGACTGATCAGGAGTAAATTGTCAGCTAGAGAGCAGCTGGTCAGAAAGTATGTAACATATATGATAAGTTCCAAATTGTATTCACAGTTGAGGATACTATAACCCAAATGTAATAGGATGGGATGGGAAGGGAAAAAAGGATTTAGAAAGCATTGAAATTGTTAAAAAAAGACAACAAGGCTTTTGATGGATAATACACCTTGTAAGATATATGGATTTAATGGAATCTCTCCATAAGTACTCCATGATGTGCAGAAATACTTGTCGGATGCTTGAAATGTTCAAGAGAGTGAGAGTAAAATTGAACAAAGAATATGTAGTGCATGTCATTCAGAAAGGAGAATGGGTTATTGCATTAAACAGAAAGGAGATTTAGGTAGTGCATTGAACTACAGACTTGTATTTAATGAGTATGGCCTGCAAGATGATGAAAAAGATTATTAGAAACTGAAGGATGAGTACTTACCAATGAAGAAAATACTGAAGTGCAAAGTTGGGAGTATTGTTAGAGAAACAGATTATCTACTCATGTATACTGTATTAGAACTACTGTAAGTAGTGGGATAAGAAAATGTTTGATAAACTACTTACAACTTTCATTAAAGTCTGTATTTCATGAAATGTTTGATAAACTACTTACAACTTTCATTAAAGTCTGCATTTCATGATTGATAATCGCACTTAGAAAAAAGTATTGAATAGAGAGGGTCCTGAGGAGGGCAACAGAATGGTAATATGAAATAAGAGAGCTGAGTTACAGGTAGGGATTAGAGGGTATAAAATTGCCTAACATGGAAGATGGAAGGTTAAGGGGAATCTTTAAGACATTTAGGTTATTATGAAGCCAATGTTTTCTTCATCTCAACCCATTCATCTAAATCTTTCTATTGGTGCATCTTTATTATGTTAATCAATGTCGGTTGACATATTTTTGTGCTATATTCATGGTACTGTAACTTGGAAGAGTGAAATTATATGTTGCACTTTTGTGGATTTTGAAAACTAAGTAATTTCAGGTGTTGAAAGTGTTCATGCTGACCATGCTGCTAGCCACTTGGGTAAAGCTGAGGGCATCATGAGACTCTTAAGAGGGATTCCATACCATGGAACAAAGAGAAAAGTATTACTACCTCGTGATCTAATGGTGAGTAATTCAGAAGGTAGAATGTGTAATACATATAGCAGATGAAGTTCAAAAATTTAGTGTTTTATAATCAGTGGAATGCTTTAAAACTGTATTTTTCAGTACAAATAACTAAAGAAAGAAAAGAAATTACTTTATCATTTTCAGTGGAAATTTTAAGCATCAGCTGTCATGTACAGTAAGTGATCGTGTTGCAATTAATTTTTCAGATGAAGCATGGTGTTTCTCAAGAGGATGTTATTCGTGGAGGTCGTGAACAAAAAGTAAAGGATGTTATATATGATGTAGCCAGCCAGTCTTATCAGCATTTGGAGCATGTAAGTTTTGTGGAGAATTCTTTAACAGATATTTACTTTCTGATGAAACTATTTGTATGCTCTTTGCTAATGGGAGATTGGGGAGATTGGGATAATGAGTGTGAAACCAGTGCTTGTACAACAGATTCATAAGATGACTTTTTTTTTTTAGTGACTAACTTGGCACAAGTAAAAATGCCCCAATCAAACCCATCACAAGTAGAGAAAGGTTGAGAGAAAGTAACTTGATTAATCAGCTCTGCAGGTATTTGTTGGCCTGACCTGAAAGTAGAAGGGTTATAAGAAAAGGGGAAAGATGAAATAAGGAAGGGAATTTCAAAGCTTTACTATTCGAGGAAGAAAGAATGTTTCATAACTGTCAGTCTATGTGGTCAGTCTTCATACAGAAACTTTGGGAAGCAATTGCCAGAGTCATGCATCTGGTCCAAGCCTTGAGAGTGGTGGATGGAAAATAAAACCTATAGAATTGGAAGAGGGGACCAACATTACAACAGACAGAAAGTGATAATTAATGAAAGTGATAACTGGAAAATGAATGAGACAGGAGGCTTTCGATTTTACTCTCTTGGATAGGGAAGTTGATCAAAAACCTCCTTAGGTATGTGAGCAGTACTCCTTAATAGGACAGATATCAAGTAGCTGCTCTCAAGAAAGCTACTTATGGCACCTTTGTAGCAACCCCAGCTTTCGGTAAGCAGACTTTGGGATGTTGATTATGTGGGATTTTCAGGATAGTTTGAAGGATGTAGTTATTCCTGACATGTTTATGTTATCACAGGGTTGAAATAACAGAGGGAAGTGACACTTAGCAAGAAGTAAAGGGAGAAAATGCTTCTTAGCACAATTGTAATTTAATCAGGTTACTTCTTCCCTATTTTAGGATATTGCATGGGTCTGAAGTGAGTGAGAGGATGTGTTCAGTATGAGAACAGGTATTAGAATGAAGAGGGGAGGGAGTGTGAGTTGATGAGTGGAAAGAGGAATCATCAGCATCATGAGTGAATAGAGAGGGGTTGTTAGCTAGCACTTCAGTGATGTCAAGTTCCACTGTCTTTTCTTTCTCTCACCCACTCGTGGACTAATGGGCATTGTGTCCACAAGCATACAATCTCTCATTGTCATGCATAACACTTGACAACACTTAACTTACATGACTCATTCTTCATAACTGTTGATTTCCTTGACGTTAGTGCTTTATGCTAGCCCTGCCATTTGGCAAAATGGTAGGAACAATAGATAGAAGTAGTAGGGAGTAGCATTAGGTAGAAACTTTAGAAGTTGTAAGTAGGAACATTAGGCAGGAGCATTAGGTAGAAGTAGTCTGTAGGAACATTAGGTAAGAGCCTCTGCAAACATTGCACTTGACTTGCCCTCTTCCAGTGGCCTGTTAAGGATGAGGCCCTAAAGGCTAAGAAGCAACACTGGAGTTCACTAGTTATGTAGACTTGCCATGGCCACCCCATTGGGGGGTTTCAGAAAGGAACAGACATCAGAGATATAGATAGATAGAAGGTTATTTATAAAAGAAGAGAGCTAGTGATGAATCAGAAACTTAAAGGATACTGCTGTTGGCAGGAGAAGTTGGGAGAAGTTGCTTCATCAATAATTACTGCAATGAATTGGCCAGGGAAGAAGCTGTGCATAAGGTAACTGTGAGGAGAAAATCCAAAGGATGGAAGTTTAGAAAATAGACTTGTCCTACACTCTTTCAGATGCTTGGGGATATTGAGGGCTATGACAAAATTTTCCCAAAAATCCCTAAGAGAGGAGGACCAAACATGAGTCACACATGAGATCACTTGTGTAATGCTGTGAAAACCTCGTTAATGATCAGAAAGAAGGGAATAGGAGTGTAAGTGTTGAATAAGTGAGAATAGAAACTACATCATCAAGATCTGATAGATATCAGACCAACCTTCTTATACAGTACTATGAAAAGTTTTATTTTTTCCTTGATTGTGATGGTTCCTGAGTTGCAAATGAATCTGGAAAAAACATTTTGTGGGGATGGGGTGGAAGATTAAAGGTTACTTAAGCCTAGGCTAGGCAAAGTGTCCAGGTAAGCTCTCAGTTGGACCTGTAAATAAGCTCAGATTGTACTATAGAGCATCTAGAATATAAAAAGGGGCTAAGGTGGCCACTGGGTCCCTTGTTTATTATTTGATAATTATATACTTTTAGGATGTATCAAAAGTAACTCATCAGTATCATTGAAAATTATATTATTATTTCTTATACTTGATCGCCATTTCCCAAGTCAACGAGGTAGCATAAAGAAACAGACAAAGAATGGCCCATCCAGTCATATACACATACATATACATAAACGCCCATACACGCACATATATATATATATACATATCATATACATATATACATGCATACACATACACAGACATATACATATATATACACATGTACATATTCATACTTGCTTGCCTTCTTCCATTCCTGGTGCTACCCCGCCCCACAGGAAACAGCATCGTTACCCCCTGCATCAGTGAGGTAGTGCCAGGAAACAGACAGAAAAGACCACATTCATTCACACTCAGTCTCTAGATGTCATGTGTAATGCACTGAAACCACAGCTCCCTATCCATATCCAGGTCCTACAGACTTTCCACGGTTTACCCCAGATGCTTCACATGCCCTAGTTCAGTCCATTGACAGCAAGTTGACCCTGGTATACTGTATCATTCCAATTCACTTCGTTCCTTGCATGCCTCTCACCCTCCTGTATGTTCAGGGCCCAGTTGCTCAAAATCTTTTTCATTCCATCCTTCCACCTCCAATTTGGTCTCCTGCTTCTACTTGTTTCCTTTACCTCATGACACATTTATCCTCTTTGTCAATCTTTCCTCTCTCTTTCTCTCCATATGTCCAAACCATTTCAACTCAACCTCTTCTGCTCTCTAAACCACACACTTTTTATTTCCACACATCTCTCTTACCCTTTCATTACTTACTGGGTCACACCTCACACCACATATTGTCATCAAACATTTCATTTCCAACACATACGCATCTTAAGGTAAGCTGCTAGAAGCAGTGAAAAGTTTTTATCAAGGATGTAAGGCATGTGTATGAGTAGGAAGAGAGGAATGATTGGTTCCCAGTGAAGGTTGGTCTGTGGCAGGGGTGTGTGATGTCCCCATGGTTGTTGAATTTGTTTATGGATGGGGTGATTAGGGAGGTAAATGCAAGAGTTTTGGAGAGAGGGGCGAGTATGCAGTCTGTTGGGGATGAGAGGGCCTGGGAAGTGTCACTTGTTGTTCACTGATGATACAGCTCTAGTGGCTGATTTGTGTGAGAAACTGCAGAAGTTGGAGGCATGAGTTTGGAAATGTGTGTGAATGGAGAAAGTTGAGAGTAAATGTGAAGAAAAGCAAGGTTATTAGGTTTAGTATGGTTGAGGGACAAGTTAATTGGGATGATCCATACATTTATTGAAAATCATGACCAACCAATCAACTTCACATTTACCTCCTTTCTTGAGACATTCAACTTTAATACCATTCACTACAGATGTTTTGCACATTTCATCTTATGCAAGGCTTTCACCACTTCTCTTGCCACCACACCACCCATTCCGTCCTCAAGCATTCAAGAATCTTTCAAAGGACATGCTCTGTCTCCCTGTTTACCTCATCTCTGCCAACTACCATTTGCCTTCTTCACTAATGTTCTCTTGTTCCTCTATTTTTCTGACACTATTAACCTCCTCCTGTAACAATTTTTTTTTTTTCTCCTGGAGTTTGTTGGTATTCACTTGCCCCAATTCTAATTTTCCCTCTTTTTCAGCTCCTTCATCTACCTCTAGACCTCATGGCACTTTCTGTTGTACATCTCCCACTCACCAGTACGTCTCTCTTTTCTCTTTAACCACGAACTTAGGTTTGTCATCCCAACACTTATTAACCTCTCTCATCTGCCCACCCTCTGTATACTGCACAGTTCTCATGCACATGCTAAGATGGTTACTTTAAACACCTTCCATTCCTCAGTCTTTCATGGTATCTCTTCTTGCAGGCTTCTTTGAGGTCACTTACTTTCACAGCCTGTTTACCTCTGTCATTTCCAAAAGCCTTTACAAATCTTCACTCTTACCTCCTCTGGGTAATGATCAGACATCCCACCAGCTATCTCTATCAACATATTTATATCCAAGTCTCTCTTTTGCATGTCTATCAATAAGTAATCCAGTAAAGCTTGCATACTGTCTTTCCTACTCCACTTGTTTGTATCTAAGATCTTCTTTTTAAATTGGGTATTCCTGGTCACCAGTCCTTTTTCAACACATAACTTCACAAGCTGTTCACTCTTTCCATTTACAACTTTGAATAACCAGTTCTCACCCACACAGTATTATCCTCAACTACCTTGTTACTAACTTTCACATTCATATCACCCATCACTAATACAGGATCTTCTGTATGAGAACTACTGATACACTCACTCAGCTTCTCCCAAAACAGATGCCTCTCTTCATCATTCTTCTCTTGGCCAGATGCAGAAGCACTAATAATCATTCACCTTTATAATCCACTTTCATTTATACCCACATTCCCACACCGTCTTCAGCAGAAATATTACCCCTTCCTTAGCTCTTGCCTGAACTTTCCCCTTAAGACATTCCCAAATCATTCTTCCCCTTTACTCTTGAACTTTGCTTTAACCAGAGCCAGAACACCCAGGTTCCCTTCCTTAGACATACTACCTTTCCTTTCTCTTTTCATCTTAGTTACATCCAAACACATTTAGACACCCCAGCCTGAGCCTCTGAGGAGGATGAGCTCTCCTTTCTTGGGTTTGCCTAATGTTCCATCTTTAGAAATTAAAATACAAAAAGAGCAGGGTTTCCAGCTCCCTGCTCCTGCCCTTTATTCTCCCATCCACAGGGATAGGGGATTACTTATTTTACTGGTCACTGACTCAATTTCTCTGTGAATTTGAGTTTTGGTATTGTGTCTAAAGCTTGCTCACCATCCTCTGTTCAGTTTCTGTTGTGAAAAAGTCTAAAGGCTTTGGGGTGAAGCTAAAGCATGCTTCCAACCATTACTGATTAGGAGGAATTCAGGTTAGAAAATTTTGCGTTACTGCTCAAAATGTCTCATCTTAGCAGAAAATTTGATATCAAGTCACATGTTTTGGATTGGTGTCAGTGTAGAAAATGTGCAGAAATATTTATCGTTCATGGTATTGAAGGTAGGCGTATGCAGGTCACTGTACATTACAGCTGGATAAATTACTATACAGGTGTTCTTCATACTGAATAGTAGATCCCTCATGTATGAATGATTACATAGTCTGATAACAGTTTATCCTTGATTTTTGTGAAACTGGGTATCTTATTCTGGCACCATGTTTTGTTACTCTTAATTCATACAGCAATTGATTTTGGAATCTATTACAGATTTGGTCAATGCGGCAGGACACCTGTGTTCACGACCTGCAAGCTCACAGTAAGGAGATTTACACCATCAAGTGGTCTCCTACTGGGCCTGGTACCAATAATCCAAGCATGAACCTCATTCTCGCAAGGTATTCCTTTTTACTTTGTCAGTTTTTCATGAGTGTTTTGGCCTGGTCTCATTATTTGCAGTGTGTGTGTGTTACCCATATGTGTCTTGGTGATGCAAGCATGCTTTGTTTGTTATCCATATGAGTCTTGTTTTTTTACCATGTGTATCCTGTTCAGAGCCCATGCCTTCCTTGTTTTAAACTCCCATGTGGGACATTGTACACATGTAAGTATAGGACTTGAGAATATTTTGTTTTATTTAAATATATTAAGGCTTGCAGCCACTGTCAGTTTTGAAGTCCTGTTTAGTAGGTATTATTAGCAGCTGTGTGTTGGATTACTTATCATAGATATGTTGTGGAGTTCACACACAGTCTTTAGCTGTCTTGTGTAATGCACTGAAAAAACAGCTCCTTATCCACATCCAGACCCCACAGACCTTTCCATGGTTTACCCCATACATTTCATATGCCCTGGTTCAATCCATTGACGGCATGTCAATCCTAGTATACCACATCGTTCCAATTCACTCTATTCCTTGCACGCCTCTCGCCTTCCTGTATGTTCAGGCTCCGTTTGCTCAAAATCTTTTTCACTCCATTTTTCCACCTCCAGTTTGGTCTCTTGCTTCTCCTTGTTCCCTCCACCTCTGACACTTATATCCTCTTTGTCAATCTTTCCTCACTCATTCTCTTCATATGTCCAAACCATTGCAACACACCCTCTTCTGCTCTCTCAACCACACTCTTTATTTCCACACATCTCTCTTACCCTTACATTACTTACTTCATCAAACCACCTCACACTACATATTGTCCTCAAACATTTCATTTTCAACACATCCACCCTCCTCCATACAACCCTATTTATAGCCCATGCCTCGCAACCATATAACATTCTTGGAACTACTATTCCTTCAAACATAAAACCCATTTTTGCCCTCTGAGATAATGTTCTCTCCTTCCACACATTCTTCATCACTTCCAAAACCTTCGCCCCCTCCCCCACCGTGTGACTCACTTCTGCTTCCATGGTTTCATTTGCTGCTAAGTCCACTCCCAAATATCTAAAACACTTCATTTCATCCAATTTTTCTCCATTCAAACTTACATCCCAGTTAACTTGTCCCTCAACCCTGCTAAACCTAATGACCTTGCTCTTATTGACATTTTCTCTCAACTTTCTCTTCACACACTTTTCCAAACTCAGTCACCAACTTCTGCAGTTTCTCACTCGAATCAGCCACTAGAGATGTATCATCTGCTAACAGCAACTGACTCACTTCCCAGGCCCTCTCATCCTCAGTGAACTGTATATTCTCCCCTCTCTCCAAAACTCTTGCATTTACCTCCCTAACCACCCCCTCCATAAACAAATTAAACAACCATGGGGACATCGCACACCCCCTGCCGCAAACCGACATTTACTGGGAACCAATCACTCTCCACTCTTCCTACTCGTAAACATGCCTTACATCCTTAGTAAAAACTTATCACTGTCTAGCAACTTACCGGCCACACCATATACTCTTAAAACCTTCAACAAAGCATCTTGGTCAATCTTTTCATATGCCTTCACCAGATTCATAAATGCTACATACAAATATTTTATGTTTTTCTAAGTATTTTTCACATACATTCTTCAAAGCAAATACCTGATCTACACATCCTCTGCCACTTCGGAAACCACA
>JAUUDZ010209913.1:2061-17656 GCA_032361705.1 Panulirus versicolor | reverse complement strand
TAGTATATACAGTATACATTCTTATAGGCTTCATCCATGAAGGCACAATACGGGTCACATGCTGTCCATCAGTTGTCTCACTGTAGGCAGGCGTTGCATCCGCCACCAGCATCAACACAAAGAGCACCATGATGCAATGGTGAGCAGGAGGATAATGAGTAAAAATGGCTTCCTCCTAGTATTTCACGGTTGCCGGGGCGAAACTGGCGCACAGGATGTGTCGGACAGCTTAAGGCACTTGCTTTGTTCCAAAGTTTTAGAAACAAGAACCATACGAAGGAGGGAAGATGTAGTATCTGTGTAGCACGTTTACCAACTTGTAGGGGGAGGAGACGGGGGCTGATTACCGCAGTATGTGGTCACGCTTAGGCTGAGGGTAGCACGTCAGATGTTACAGGATGGTGCTTGAGTGTGACAGGAGATCTGTCTTTAGGTCATAGATATGACGGAATGATAATCTTGACTTCTCAGTGTACCTGAGTGATGGTATTGGATTATCAGTATATCACTGTGATGGTCTTGCGATATCAGCTTAATACAGTAGTGGCCTTTGGAGGTCAGTGCCCTTTACTACAGTAGTGGCCTTTGCAGGTCAGTGTCCTTTATGACAGTAGTGGCCTTTGGAGATTAGTGTCCTTTATGACAATGGTGGCCTTTGGTAGTCAGTGTTCTAGAGTGGTGGTTACGTGTCATCAGTGTGCCAGAATGGTGGTTTTGGGTCATAGATTTCAAGATGTACCAGGTACGAAAATAGATGCAAAAAGAAAAAAAGTGTTTGGTTCTCAGCTTCTGTTCTAGACCAACTGCTAAACGTCTATACCTGAATGTTCTATTCGTGCATAGTTAAAGCATCCACCATCCACGTCTAGGCCTTTTGAGATTTGATGGTAAACCATACAGCCTACACACACCCAGTCGGGTTGTCGGGGACCATGGACAATGTATGATCCAGATAATTCAGAGGATGTGCCAGCGTGGAAAAATAATTTAATTTGCTCATGTATGCGAGAAATATATTCAATATAGCCTGTGAGCATGAATCTGCTCTATGGGTGATGGTTTAAAGGTTATCGTATATTTCTTGATTACATAAGCCACAAATGAGGTATACAAAATAGCATCATTATGATTGAGTGGTGTATATAGAGTGAGTTTTCGATGGACCGCATTGTATAGGAGCCGAGTACTAGAAGTGTTTCCTTCTGTTGATGTTGCCATACCAGTATGTTATTGTATCTTGGTCCTACATTGTCATGCAAGGGTAAAGCTTTGGTGTTTGTGCGTGTGGCTGTATAAGAGTTTGTGTGTGGTAGAGTAATCTGATGAATTTTAGTACGGTTTTTAGTTGTACAAAAATTGTCAGAGTGCGTATGTTTCTAAATATTTTGGTGCTTAGAGTATATCAAGATATATTAGGTTACTGTATGAGGAACCCCAAATACAATACGATTAAAAGAAAAAGTGACAGTGACTTTGAGGAATCGTTTTGAGCAAGAAAATAGGCAACGTGATAAAGGTTATAGCGTAAAACACTCGTGCCGATCGTGAGAAGTGAACCGAGGCAGAACTGTTACATGTAAAGAGACCCACTGAGGTGTTGAACTCAACCTCCAGCTCTCCCCCTGCGGGGTGCTTCTCTCACGCGCAACGCAGATAATTCCATTTACCCACACTTTTTCCGAGGAACTCGCCAGCTGTTTACTCCTAAGATTAAAGAGATTACTCTGGGGAGTGGAGGCTGTGTGTGTGTGTGCGAAAACAAATGCTTTTGTCTCTGTTATCGAGGCTCCTCCGTCTTCACCTCCGTCAGGCAAGCCAGGCTGGCTGGTCGGCTGCACTAAACAATATGCAGGTTACTCACAGCAGGCGGAATGTGGTGATAGGTAGTGTAGTGCTGGAAGATGGTGGTATGGTATTTTGTGTGACAGGTGATGGGTGGTGCTGGAGGGTAGTGTTGTGTACTGTTTTGTGTGAACGGGTGATGTGTGGAGTTGTGTAACGGTGTCACGTGTGATTTTGAGGTGTATGTGCTGTTGTTATGTGTGGCGTATGGTGTACTGTGTTGCGTTGAAAGGTGCTGAGCGTCTTGATGTGTGAAGGACGATGTAAAGTGTTGTCCGGTAAGGTGCTGGGTGTCTTGGTGTGATGTGTGGTGTGGTGTCCAGTGTTGCAAGGTGCTGAGCATAGTGATGTGCGGCGGATGATATTGTGTATTGTACAGTAAGGTGCTGAGGGTCATTATATCCTGATATGTGGTAGATTGGCGTGTGAAGTTACCCATGTAGTGTATGGTGTGTGTCGTGCGACATGTGGTTGCTGAGTTACTGTTTGTCTGTTTGGGTTGTTGTTATATGTAGTGCCGTGATGCTCCGTTGTTGTAGTGTCCATTGATGCGGTATATGATGCTGTTGGTGATGCTGTGCTGCAGTGTGTGTGTGTGTGTGACGTTTTGGTATTGGGTGTTTGATAGTGAGAAACACAGATAAGAGGAGGAATCATGTCCGTCTCGAGGCTGCCTACTGAAGCTCCTAACCATATTTGAAATAGAAACAGGAGAGCAAATTACCTTTCCACTCACTTATCCCTCCGCCTCAACAGCAGAAGAAAAAACTTAGAAAGGTTCACCATATAGCATAGAGAGAATATAATGACATGGAAATTTTATGGGAAAGTGTGAAAGGAAATGTTAACGTACTCAGTTACCTCATGCTGAATAATCTGGGAAAGATTACCCAGTTCTGAATAAATTAAAAAAAGAATTGGATAGAAAGAACTATAAGTGTGCATGTCATTCTTGAATAGGCGTAATTACTGATACCTGTTATCGCTAAAGTCAAGCCCCGATTTGATGGTATTAGTAATCATCGCATTGATGACATCTGGTGGTAGCTCACTCTGCTCTATTTTAGAGAGAGTGGTTATAAAGATGTGAGTCTTTCTCCATAAAGTGTATTTCTGGGAGACGGAATTAATTCTAGTGCCTTTTCTGTATTTCATCTACTTTTCCTTTGTCCTTGATCAAATTTGTTGACTTGAGATGAACCACGTATTCAAAATGAGGTTCGAGCAATATTGTAGAAAATGGGTATTGTCTCATTTTCTATGCGTGTTTCTGTAGTTATACACTGCACATTCTGTTTCCTTTGCTGTATTCACCTAAGAGGTATCTTACGTACCTTATTTCATTACTGACTTTTAATCTAAGGTGTTTTCTACCTTGACTTCTCATAATGGCTGTCCGAGGATATCCCGTGTGATAATTTGGTGTTTGGTGTTGTGATATGTGGTATTGTGGTGTGAGGTGCGTGGTGAATGTGTTATGCTGTAATGCTGTAATGTTTGATACAATGTGGTGCTGTGGTATCATGATGTTAGGTATGTTGTGGCGTTTTGCACCATTGAATAATAACAGCATTGCTATGCTACTGATCTATATCTATGGAAAATTTAGGGCATAGGTAAGTTTTGATGTTCTCTGTCACACGAATAGTATGGCGGGATGTGCCTCATTGTGCAACGGTTTGCTGGAGATATTTATGTCGTTCATTTTTCTCTGGTGTCGTGGTAATGTAGTAGGTGTGATTCCTCATGGTGTGGCGTGGTGCTAAAGTGTGATATACTGTGGTGTATATGTAACGTCGTTCTATAGTGCTCTTACAATATGTCCATGAAGTGTTCTAGTATAGAACTCAGGTGTGGTATGGTGTAGAGTTTAGAACCCCACGGAGATGAATTGTAATATGCTCAAGGGATGAGACTGCGATGTTATAATGAGGTATTTTAGTGTCCAAGAGTGGTGGCCAAGCAGTGAAAGGACACTAAACCAGTAATATCTGATTAATGAACTGACTAACGTTGGGGGTTTAAGGATATGGCGAAGATGATATCTTCAGAAATTATGATGGCACGAGAAACAATTATGAGTTATATAAGAGGAATTAAGTTTTATGATGAGAAAGTATTCAGAAAAATATATGTTCTTCATTGTATCATATATCAGGTATAGCTCATTAATGTCTAATCTAAGTAGTCTAGATAATATGATTTATGAAAACGAAGTTTAGGGCATTGAATGTGTCGCAGTGTGTAATTACACTTTCCCTCATTGTTTGTGTGTCGAAGTACCATGTAATGAAAGCAATCTCATCTGTATTCGGTTATGAATAGGTAGGAATAACTGGAGAAAAGCTTTAACGCTGAAAACTAAATCATTCCCGTCTTCAGGTAGACTTTAGACCAGGTACCAGGAGACAGAGAACGCTTGTTTTATTTTTGTTTTGATGACTACACTCAGAAACTCAATCCATAGTCTTCTAGGTCAATTCTGCAGCCTTATGAAAATACTGTACCGACACGATGAAATGTATCATGGAAAAACAAACAATATAACGAGAAACAACTGGTAGGGTTAGGGGTGAATGTATATTTCCAAATATGCGTTGTCGGATTTCATATATTGCTCGGATGTAAAATATAATGGAATTTTTTGAATGTGAAAATGGAGCCATCCCAGCACACACACACACACAAAAAAAAAGTGTATTCATTTATCTTTTATCGTTTCATTGTCCAGCAGAGGCATGTCATTTCCGCAGAGCATTGACACACAAAAGTTTTCCCTTTCCATACCCGTCACTCCTACACATACGCTGTTGTTAGCCCACACAGGCTCAACTCCTAATTTTCTAATGCCAGCCGAACATTAAGCTTAGATATCTCTCATAGCTCAAAGCTGCCTCATCCTACCATGGACTGTTCTCAGCAGAAGTTGAGAATGATTGAAGAGGTTGAGCGAATAACCCAGGAACTTCCCACTAAGTGTTGCAGCTTGGGTTTGCCCGTCCATAATGTAGTTGTTAGGAGGAGTAGGTGTTTTACGACTCTGGCCGTTTTCTGTCGGCACCTGCAAAGTTATTTTTACTTTGATTGCATCAACTTTGATTTGGATCCTTTGATTTTCCCCATCTCTCGCTACTCCCTCTTTCCTTTTCTTTCGTCTGCATCAACCATCCAGTTGTTATGTACAATGCACCGAAATCAGAGCCTTCCTATACACAGCAAAGCCCCTAAGGTCTTTCCTTTATTTTTCTCTGACCGTTTTATACGCTATGGTTCAGCCTAATGACGGCATGTCGCCCCTTGCATCCTACATCGCTTCGATTGGCTCTGTCCCATGTACGCTTTATACCTTTATATTCAGACCCCAACCACTCAAAGCATCATTCACTCCATCTTTCTACTTCCTCCCCTGTTCCCCCTTTTCCTTGATCCCTCCACTTCCGACATGTAAACCCTCTTAGTGAGACTAATTCTCCTCTCTCATCCTCTCCAAATCTCCAGACCATATCAGTACCACCTCTTTAGCTCTATCATGCATACTCTTCTTCCTAACTCTTTCTTCAGCGGATGCCTTGCATCGATACAACACCACTAGGACTACTATACCATCAGACATACCCAACTTTGCCCTCACAGACAGTGACTCCCCTTTCCAGACACTTCTTATCGTGTCCAGGACCTTGGCCGCCTTCACACACACACTACCGCGTATTTCAGTTTCCTTGCTCATCCCCTGCCTTATCTATCCCTTGGTATCTGAAACACTTCACCTTCTACAGGTTTCCCCCTTTCGATTTCACACTCAAACTATGTCTCTCTCCACTTCTAAACTGAATGGCCTTACATCTATTCACATAAACTCTGTTTCCTCCTTTCACACCCTTTCACTGATTCAAATGCCAGCTCCTCAGTGACTCACTTAAGGCTGCCAATAGAGCCAAGACATCAGCAAATAACACCTGACTCACCTCCCAGAGCTTTGCATCATTTTTCTCACCTTCCCATCCTGAATCAAATCAAACGGCTATGATAACATCACACGCTCTTTCCGCAGACCCAGTTCAATTGGAACAATTTTCTCTCCTTTCTTCCTACTCACACACTCATTTTCTTTCATATACATTCATCACTGCTTCTAGTGCGTTTCCTCTCGCATCACATATTCGTAATATCTTCTACAAAGCGTCTCTATCAACCCTATCATGTGCCTTTTCCAGACCCACAAATGCCACATACGAATCCATCCACTTCTCTTAAGAAATTATCGCACAAATTTTTCAAATTAAACACCTGATTCACATATTCTCTAGCACTCCTGAATCCACATTGTTCCTCTCCAATCTGATCTGATCTATGTATGCAACTACCATCTCAGTCACTACTCTCCCATACAATTTACCAAGTACATTCACCTAACTAATACGCCTGTAGTTCGAATACTCACTTTTGTCCCCCTTGCCTCCCTGCAGAGTCACTATACACGCATTCTGACAATCCTCAGGCACCTCACCTTGAGCTATACATACACTCAGAATCCTAACTAATGAATCAACAACACTGGGTTTTAATCTGGATGCGACAGCTGCTCGTGCCGACTCACCTACTATTAGCTGAATATTTAGATTTTGCAGAGTTTTTCAACAACTCGTAAACCTTACTTACCAATCTCTCCTATCTCTCTCACCTTTTTTCCACAAGTGGCATCCTTCAAATTCTATAGCGTTTAGAGGTCAGCACCTCTTCGCGTGGGGATCATGTTTGTGTCGATGCAGTATGTTCGGAAACAGAGCTTGTGATTTAGATATCTTTTTCCAGGTGTTTATAGTAAGTCTTTATTCATGTAAGTAGTACAAGAAGCAGCAGAAGGACCACAGCAAGGAAGGGTTACCTGAAGATAACATTCAGCTTATGCCTTAGATCTAGCAATGCTGCCAGTCACGGAACCTAAAATTACGTCGAAAAAAATGGAAAAGGGAAAAGGATTTATGAGAGAGGGTTAAAGTGAGGAGCTCGAGCAAACCCACTTTCTCATGAGTGATCGCACCCATAAGGTCCCCAATCAAGTGAGAACTGATGGATGGGGGAGATGTAAACGAGCCATGCCGGGGAGGGTAAGGGATACACGAGACATACTGCGTCTCAGACGCACTTGAAGATTAATGCTACGCACTCGGGAAAACTAGTGAGAGTCTGGTAACACGCGAAGGAACCAGAGGAGGAGGAGACATCGTTGGAGGTCATGGTATTGCACCACAGTGCTTTATGCTTGGTTAAGACCAGCATTTGCAGAGTGGTATTTGGTAATGAGATTTTTGCCTATCTTCAGCCAAAAATGATATCACGCAAATGTCTTACCTCAAAGCTCCTAAGAAAGCTTGCTGGAGGAAGACAGGAAATTTAGCCAAGCCAATACTTGCCATCAGCTTCCCGAAGAGTACCGTAAACCAGGACGGAATTCTTCTAAATCAATAACAGCTGCTTGTAATCTCGTTGGTGATCCTGGTCCTTGCAATGCTCTAACTATTCCCACCGACCGATGCATCCGCATGAATTCTGTTTAGCACTTCTGTTCAGCGTATGGTCTAAAAAAAGCTACTTTAGTCCCTGTATGTTTTCTAAAGATTTACGTAAAGGACTGTTGCAAGACCTTATCATTTAGAAAGCTTGGGTCATGACCCATGGCCGACACATTACCTCAGTGGGGGTGTGCACATTAGAGACATCATAGGAAAGGTTCTCACTCGGTTATCTGAGATCAGATCTCAACTGACAGCCAAACCTTTGTCAGATGAGGTGGCATGTGACTTCTAGTGTCAGGTGAACGTTCCTCTGTCGTAGATGAGGGCTTTTATCGCCTTCCAGTCCTAATGTATCCTAATGGGTCTGGTAACTTTGAACAAAAGGCTCTACTCATCCCATATGTGGTCTGGTGGAAGGTCAGACATGCTTCAACAGTGGGACACCAGAGTAAATACAAAATCGCAATGAATTCAACAAAGTTAATGTTCAGGTATCAAGAACCGTTACTGTCGGTAGGTGGAAGGGAAAGAGTAGTGGGAGAGGTGGCCGGGGTGGGAGGAGAGGGAAGAAACATTTAATCAGTGACAAGAGAGATGAAAGAATGAGGATCGCTAGGAAATCAGTCGTTAATCATAATCATCATGAATTAGGATTATTTTTCCACTTTTTTTTGCAGGATTAGAATTGTTTTAGGCTATAGTGTTTCTTGCCCCGGGACTCTACAGGGATCAATCAGTTTCTCTGTGAGAAAGCTTGACGGTATGATGATCCAGCTTATCTCTCGATTAGCTTTTGTCATATCAGGTCACAGGGATGTCCACCTATTGAAGAAGTGGTGCAGGTCACACAAAACTACTTTGATAGAAATTAAGGGGGGGACTTGGAATCAGATAAGAACCTGCGACATATGCTAACTTTATCTCAAAAATCTAATTCTAAACATAGTGATATGAGTAATAGCTTCATTGGTGCTAGGAGCACAAGCCTTCAGCACGAGATAACTTGGGATAAAGTGGGATGATGTATCGGATATTATCTTATCAAGTTGTCTCCAGCTTCATTGGCCATCAGGATTTCTCTTCCCATTGATCTGGGATATCATGATCGCGTAGAATTAAAGGAGACGAGCGAATTCGTGTGAATCACATTTCAGATATTCTGTTTTGTTTATCACTGCATTTGAAACTGCCGTTACACCCTCTAAGACGACGTGGAGGGAAGAATGAAGGCAGTGTAAGGCAGAGAGAGAGAGAGAGAGAGAGAGAGAGAGAGAGAGAGAGAGAGAGAGAGAGAGAGAGAGAGAGAGAGAGAGAGAGAATAAATGAGTTAGCCGTGATGTGATGGCGGCCACTACTCCGCCTCGCTCTTGAGCTCAAATGTGCGAGTCTGATAACCATCTTGCTTGCTCCTGCACGCTTGATTACGTCGTTCTTATACAGAATGTGAAACGCGATTTTCATCAGTGTACACTGGGCTCTTTTTCGATAAAGTGCATTAATTTCCTGTCATTAATGTCGCTGATATTTGATTGTCTTTGTTGAAACAGGGCCCTGTAGTTTTCATCAGCTAATAGGTGAAGTGTTCACTGCGACTTAGATATTCGGTGTCACGGTAGAGGGTAAATCCGATACGTTATGTAGGTAATTAAGTCTGAACTCCTAGGAGGAACTTCTTGTCATACAAAAGATAAGGAATTCTACATGTAACTCCATCGCGCTTAGACCCAAGCGTCACAAACTGGCTGCCTTGTGGCTGGCTGTATTGATCCGTCGACTTGGTGTGGCCGCTCACTTCTAACAACACCACTGTAGTCACTTTGTAAACCCATCTAGTCCTAAACAGAACCAACAGAAATAAACACATATGCCTCGAATGAAATTCAACTGCACTAAGTAGACACTTGTGTGAAGCAAATTATGTCCATCAGTACCGTATATTTTCAAAATTATCACTTTCCTCTCCCCTGCACGTCTGGCAAACCTGATTTAACCTCCCAATACCACCGCTCTCCCGTCCAACTCATAACCCTCAAGTGCCCGATCAGTCCTCCTCTTTAAGGCGTTCTTCCCGCCCTTGAAATTCCCTGGCGGCGGTGTTGTGCACGAGTCAAGGCCCCGCGGCACACTAGCAGCGAGAGGTCCCAGTCTCAGAGGGAGTGTAGAATTGTTGCGGAGGTGAATTATCGCGACATTTTGTGTGAGAGTGTCGCCGAGGGTAGCCACACGCATGGTCGACGATCCACAGCCTGAGCTGCTCGGGTGGGGGTGGCGGTTGAGCGATGGTGCTAGTAAGGGACAGGAGAGGAGGTCTGGGGCTGATCGGCACGTACAGCATGAGTGGGGGGAGTGAGGGAGGGGAGAAAAGAGAGCAAGCGAGAGGATGTAGACTAATGTGAGGCGCTGAGGTGACGAGGTTTCGTGAAATGTCTAGGGGGTAGAAACCATGGCAGAGCAAAGCTGCATAATGATACTGCAGTAGCGTATCAAACGGAAAATAGTTTATCAGTCACATTAAATCTAATGAATAAACACCATATGTGATTCACTTAACAGGAAGCAAATAATCAATAAACTCCGAAGTTTCATCACCCACGGGTCAGAATATCATCAACATATCCCTCTTTAATGAACCGTTAAACACGAAGGGCAACACGTAACCCACTCCCGTTGCAAAAGAGCACCTGTGACCCGTGTGCTTGGGTAAGCTATTGTAAACGACTAAACAGAGGCATACCCCCT
The DNA here is from genome assembly GCA_032361705.1 of Panulirus versicolor. Lineage (NCBI taxonomy): Eukaryota > Metazoa > Arthropoda > Malacostraca > Decapoda > Palinuridae > Panulirus > Panulirus versicolor. The sequence goes on along the minus strand of JAUUDZ010209913.1, from coordinate 7,559 downwards.
TTAAAACACCACACCTGTTTCTTACGCAACTGGAGCTGCGTACGGCTGACTTACATTCCGTGGCCGAGTAAATGACCACATCGCCTATGATAATCTCCTGCATATGTCTGGTAGCAAGCTCTCCATCAGTCATACTCAGTTTTATTATCGATGAGAATAGCTTTCTTTTTATGATTATCTGGCCTTCGCTCCACTGTTGCTTGGTGAATGAGACTGTGCGTCGAGTGGGTTTGTTTGTTTGTTTGTTTGTTTGCTTGCATGGTTGTTTGTATGCTTCCGAGAGTAACACTAAGGGATGACTACACTTTATATAAGCATCCAGCAAGAGGAGAAATGGTTGAGGTGCCAACAGAAAATTCGGTTTTTTGGTTGAATTCCGTGATTCACTTTTTTAATGACGGTAATCAAACTTGATGGACCCACTTTTATGTCCACACTCTTGTTTTTATGGTCTGACTTTTATAGATATGGTTTGAAATGGGATAACGTGATGGTTGATTGGAGTACGTAGAGTGAACTGATGGTGTGTGCTGCTGGTAGGGTGATGAAAGTAGGGGTGGGGAGCTACGTTGTAATAGGCAGTCACAGACACAACTTTAGAAGCAGTCTTGATTACTTGGAGTACAAGTGATGAAAGCCAAAAATATTTATAATACTTATAAGGTTTTCTAGCAGTTGAAGTAAATTTTTGATCAGTTTTCCAGCGCTGAGTTTCCTTCAACATTGCCCCTTGATAGTTTCCCCTCACTCACCTACAGTGAGGCATATTATCACAGTCAAGCATCGTCCATCCATAGCTTCTCCAAACTAGTCTCCCACAGCCTGGCAGCAAGTCATCGCCTCTTCGCCACCAGCAGCCTCACTCTCCCGCACCCTGGCGTGAGTGCCACCACCGCCCAACACCACACACCAACAGCCTGACTCTCCCACTCTCCCACGGCTTGGCAAGTGTCGCCAACGCCCAGCACCACACACCAACAACCGCAACCTTCCACCCAACCGCAGCTTGCATCCGGTTAAGTGGATAGCGAGCGGATAATTGAAGAGCGGCTGGAGGTGCAGCTTGGGCTGTGGTTGACTTAATTGGAAAATTAATGGCTTCTCGGGGTGTGCTGGATGTCTCAGATAGATCAGGAGGTCCCAGATACGAGTCTATTAAAGTCGGGTTGGTGAAAGTGAAATGGTGGCAGGTATCGGCTTCATAACTGACGCTTTTAACACTTAAAGTCTCGAGAGTTGAGGCCCGTAGCACTAGTAGTACTCGAAATAAAACATTTATGGTGAAATTTTTGTTTTTCAAAAGTAACAATTCTCAAATTAATTAAAAGATAAACACACCCTGAGATAAGGCAGCTTAAAGAAAAAAATCCATGAAAAATAAACTCGAAACTCGGTCAATCCCTAGTCAAAATTTCCTCTGATAAAAGAATTAACTTGAGGCAATCCAACTCATTGTTCACCAGAAGAAATGGTTGCTTTCACGGGTAGTTTGGAAGTTAGGGCTAACACAGAGGAGGGCTCAGTGATGCAGCACACGATGATGGTTTTCTTATGATCTCTTAAAGATGGCAGGCAGTATATTCCAAGCTGACAGATTTTGAAAGTAAGTCTAGGGGAGTTAGGTGTATGCGGAAGTTGTGTTCGACATTCAGAAAATAATGTGTGAGAAGTGAGATTCCGGCTATTCTGAAATAAGGAAAAATACTCTCTCATTTGTTAACTCATCTCTCTATTATCTAGTTATTGATTTACCTACAGCAAATAACACGCAATTGAAAGTAAAAATTATGCCAGAGGAAGAGGGTCGTAGAAACAAGTTATACCAGATGAAGAGGGACTATCTACATGTCGTACAAAATGATTAAAGCAGAATTTCTTGATCAGTTATATGATTGTGAGAACACTCACTTTACCTTACCTGCTCTTTATATTCAGGAGATGAACATTTTCTTTTTCAAAATGTATATTGGATTGAGAAATCGTAATCATCCAGATGAATATAAAAAACTTTCAAAATGAAACGTAGGAGTCAAAATTTATAATTATCCAGAGGAAATTTTGGATGATGAAGAATATTTTTTTTTTCATCCGAACTATTGACTGTTGTCAGACAAATCAGTAAGTTACCTTCTGATGCTGGAAGATGGAACAAAATTCGGCAATACTCACACTCACCTGGAATGAAAGAGAAGGAGAAAATTAAGTAATGCAGTTGAGCGTCCGATGCAGCTTACTTTGATATATCTTTATACAGTGCTGAATATCTTTATTCACTGAAGAGTCATAACTAGAACCTGGTCACCCTGAAAGTATGTTATGTATGGAATAAACTATTATTTCATGCGGTGCTTTCTCGGATATTCATCTACCCAGTCTTTGTTTAATTAATCATCTGTATCTTTCCTTATTCGAAGGGATATTTCATCATATAATCATAGCCCAATTATAATCAACATCTTATGTACACCCACCACCTTCTTCCAGTCATCATCTTGCCATTCTTCCCCATGTACTATCCGGCCCTATTTTCTATAGGACAAGAGAGGATAAGAGAGATGAAGCGTGAGAACTGCCAGTGCTATGGACAAGAGAGGAAGTAAGACAAAGTGTGTGTCTTATCAGTGCTAAGGATGAGGGAGGCAGAAAGTTCAACCCAGCAATACTAAATGATGAAAAAAGCAGTCGTTTAACTCTTCATTGCAGAGGATGGGAAATGGTCGAATCATTGACCTTGTGCTACTGAAGATGGGAAGGAGGAGCGTTGTAAACTTTCGAGACATGTTGCCAAGCGGTGCTGAGGATGGAAAAGACGGAACTTGTCGCTTAGAAATGCACAGGATGGAAGTGGCAGAGCATGTCTTCTGATAGATCCTAGGATGAGAGAAGCAGATACCTTGGCATGGCAATGACGAGGATGAACGTAGGCAAACGTGTGTGGTTGAGTTATGCCAAGAATAGGAAAGACAAGAGTGTGGTCCCGTGATGCCTAGGGTGAAAGAGGCTGGGCATGTAGGCCGACATTACCAGCGATGAGTGAGGCAGAGCATGTGGCTCTGCAGTGATGAGGATCAGAAACAGAGTGTGGCTTGGTAGTACTAAGATGAGGGAGGCAAAGCCGGTGGCCATGTAGTGCCAAGGATAGGGAAGGTAGAGCAAGGTCGAATCGTACTAAATTTAGAAAGGTAATGCACGTGTCCAGACGGCACAGAGGTGAGAAAGGTAGTGCGCGTGTCCCAGCAGTTATGTTATCTTGACCACACGCAGAATCTCCAGACTAAGATTTATATAACCCGGATCAACGATGTCACTAGGAAGGCTGAAGTGCTGCCTTTGTTAGTCAGCCCAATCGTACGACGACAGAATAGTCTAAGAATCAAGTTGGCATCTACCTTAGAATATGAAGTGTGAACTATTCGAATCGCTCTTTAAAAATTGCAACCACAGACTGTTTAGATATATCTGATTCTCTATCCTTACCGTTTGCCCAAAAGGCCCTGAGAGCAATATATTACATGATCGTATCTACAGCCAGACAAAGATGTCGACGCATTGCTGATGGGGGAACTCAAGACGAACGTTTGCAGATCCTTCTCTCATAGTTCTCTGAGAACGCATTAAAGTTGACGCTCTGGCTAAATGGGTGCTAGACAGACATTTTGAACACAGATTGACCTGTCAAACGGGTTTTCGACGTATAATCAGGAAACAGCAGATGAATTCGAAGTAAATAGAGGGATGCAATAGACACGTAGATACAGTGGCCATTACAATATGTTCAGTATATTTTGCCACTACTAGTACAAAGCTGAGCTGCAGATACCATTAGCAGTTTAGAATGTAGAGGAATGTTAATCTTATGAATGCAAAGTGTGTATGGGCAAGGATATGACACATACTAGAACATTAGGTTTTATATTGTGAAAAGGTTGCATCTTCCAGACACAGGTGTAAACAAACACTGAATGAAACCCCGCAGTACCTGATTGTTAATGGCAAGATACCTGAGATTTTAAGGTCGTGCTCAATTTTGGCACCCAGTTAATGAGCCTCATACTCGATGTTTGATTCCATACGAGAAGGAAAAATGTGGCCCAGCAGGACCGAAGATGAGAGAGAGAGCCTGTGGCCAGGCAGTACCGGGGATGGTATTGGCAGCGCACGTGGCCGAGCAGTACCAAAGATGAGAGAGGCAGAACGTGTGGTAACTGCAGTGCAGGTGGTGGCGGTATGTGGTGGCCAGAGTGAGGCTGCTCCTACACAGGTTACTTCATCCAAACTATTCACAACAAATGCCCTGGCTGTTGACTACAACTGCCGTATAGAATCTGCCTGAAGAAAAGAGAAGCCTCCTTGACATGTGATGGAGGTAGTGAGGCTACTTGCTGCGTACTTGTAGCAAGATGTAATGAGATCATAGGTCAAGGCCGTGAAGGATACTAATGTACTAAAACAATGTGGCCAAATGTTCCCTCAGACGCTGGAAAGCATTAAGCTGCACAAGAAGTAACAAAACATAAATAAAGCGCACGCGTGAAGAAAAGCGCAGACTCAAGACGAAGGAAATCAGAAAGCACTAAGTACGGATAACAAAATAATTTCTTCTTTACCTTTGGAAGAGCTCTCATCAAAGCACCACGAACCGGACTCTGAAAGTTGAGACAAATCACTAAATAATCAATACAAAAACAAAGAAATATACAAGTTAGTTTTATCGTTTGTCTTGGGACAGGTCTTTTTTTTTCATATGGTATGGGAACCATTTGAATAACATCAAAGGCTTTAACAGAAATTTGAGTAGTGTACTTTGCTGCCACATGTTCTGGTCTTTGACTCTTTTTTCCCGTTATTATATAATACGAATAAAACCATGTCTTGGTATTCATAAATCTACTTATAAAGACTTGCCTTTCTCATGTATAATTCATAAGCAGTAGTTAAGGAGTATTACAGTTTCCTCCCTGAGACACTAGGTGGCAGGAGGAGGTAGGCAACGATTATACGCTACCACCATCTGTTGGCCCAAGCGGGAACTGTCCTGCCGCGCTTTGCAGCCAACATAAATATTGTTTTTAGAAACAAGACTATGTTACTGAGGGAAACTGATGGAATTTCGGAGCTGAGTCTTAAATATATAAGGAATTATAAAAATTTTGTATCATATACGGTAGAATTAAATGAATTGTGTAATGTATATACACAATGGAAATATATAATCACTCTTTCTAAACCTTTACTGACATCAGGTCATACGCGAGATATGATGGGACAGACGTTACAATGCAAAAGAAGCAATATGCGACAGAGGATTTGGTAGATGATGCGTTATAAACTAAGTGTTAGAGGAGTTGCCTTAAAGTTGTGGGTATTGTTCGTATCCGGCTGATGCAATCAACTCGCATATACAGATAATTCAATCAATCTTGGGGGCACTTAGAGCAGGATGTCAAGATTATTTAGCCACATAATCTTTGAGGATGCTTCTCAAACAAGACATTGAA
>JAUUDZ010209802.1:0-17657 GCA_032361705.1 Panulirus versicolor | reverse complement strand
TATATATACGTTGAAATTTATAGGTATGTATATGTGCGTGAGTGTGTAGATATTCGTCTGTTTCCTTGCGCTACCTCGCCAACAAACATTCACCAAAGGTAGTTTTTGCAATTGGAAGAAAGGTCCTGAGAAATTCAGAGCTCACGATGGATGTCTTTACCACAAAGAGGCAAAAATCAAGTGGCTCCCCCGACAAAAACCAACGATTGCTACACCATTGATTTCATAGCTGGAGCAGGTCCAATAGAAACGTAGGCAAGGCCTTTTGGTCAGGGAGACGATTCCTCACCCGCCAAGTCATTCCTTTTCAAGGTCATACACAGACCGGAGGAAATTTGGAGCAGCTTCTGCTGATGCAGAGCGCTAGCAATGAGGGTATCAAGAGATGTATAACAGATAACCGTTTTACCTCCCATGATGCGGTCATTGAACTGATTTCCATGTAAGGACAAACACTGTTGCAGACTTTTAAGCCAAATGGAGGAACTGGCCCAGCATGGTGCAGATGTGGCCATAGATGTCATCAACAGAGACCAGCTTAACCTGTTTACTCTCTGGGTAGATGACATAAGGCCAACGAAGACCTTGTAGGTTTGTTTAGGCTGCCTGATAGGAAAGCATAAATATAATTATTTGCAGTTATCAAAGATATCCTGATTCGATGCAACCTTCCTTTACAACTATGGCAAGGTCAAGTATACGATGATGCTGCCAACATGCAAGGGATAATATCGGGAGTAGCAACACGATTTAAGCGGGAGTGTCCAGCTGCAGTTCCAATTCACTGCTTTGCCCACTCGTTAAACTTGCCTCCAAGATGCGGGTGGAAAGCTTGTGTACATGAGATGCCCTGGAAATGGTAAACGAAGTAACAAACGTAATGTCTTTCCTCCAAAAGATCAACACCTCACGGCACAGATGCAACAAACAAGCAGTCCAGACTGTGGTGAAAATGAAACCTTTGTGTCCGACTCGGTGGACTGCAAGAACAGGTGCAATAAAGGCCATTGAAAAAGACTACAGCCTTTTGTTGGAGGTTCTGGAAGAAATATAGCAAACCACACGTGATGAGTATGGCTCAAAGGCTGGTGGTTTATTGCATGCCCTCACCCAATTCATCACAGTTAGTCGCCTTCTGTATGCTGCTGGAAAAACTGTGTCCCTTACTTTACAGAAAGAATTTTGCACTCCAAGACACAATAGATGCAGTGGAAACTGTATAGACTTACTGTAAGCAATGGTGATTTCAATCAGTTCTATAATGAGACAGTTGCACTTTCTGAAAAGCATAATACTGGACAGTGGGAGCAGCCAGCACATATTCCTCCCAGCAAAAGCATACTATCACCAGATGGACTACGAGACGTGATCTCGGTGGTGTCCTGAATGACAGATTCAGCAGCCAACGCATTTCATCAGTTTTAGCACTTGAAAGCACCTTGTCAAGTGCAGCAAATGGCATTAGCTGTGAAAGTCATATTTCACAGCTGAAAAACTCTTGCTTTAAGGAGGTACCCAAGCATTGACCCTTATTGCAAGACGTGATTAAGAAGGGCACTCCAGCGGTTAAGAAGGTGACATCAGTTCACACCATATGTGAGGCAAAGAACACCTGCAAGATGTTAAGACATGCTGTCCTCAGTGCATGTAATGGTACGATTGTATCTGACAGTTCCTCTCTCATCCTCTGCAGCGGGAAGAACATTTTCTGCACTTAGACGCATCTTGACATACACACGGTCTACAATGACAGAACAAACACTCAGTTGTTTACTCCTCCACATCCACCAGGATCTGACAGACAAAATAAATTTTGTCTATTGCACAAGAGTCCATAGATTGTGATGATGGCAAATAGTTCTTTGGAGACTTTCACTAAATTCTACGACTTATGTGTTTTATGAGTGCAATGTCAGTTAGAAAAATGAAGAGTAAGACAATATGCATATTGCAAGAGAAATGGAAATTCGAATGTGAAAGCTTTTTAGAAGCTGCTATTTATTGTTTTTTCGTATGTTTCGATTTTTCCAGACAATTGTGTGTTTCAAGTGAACTGAAACCAATTTCTTGTATGAAATGAAAGAATACCATATCCGAAGATTAAGACAGCCTTGGAACAAGTGATGTAGGTCTTAACATAGCCAAGAAAAGTAACAAAATTCTGTTGAAATCGTATCACAAGAAGATTGGCAGATGCGAGGCTGTGTGACTGGGATCGGTTGACATGTCTCGCCGGCGGCAGTACTTATATTAGCACAAACCCCCAACTCCAAGTGGTTGGTACCTCATATCTCAATATCACATTGTTCCACTTGTCTCCATATTTCTGATATGTATAGAGTCTCATTATGACGCTATTGTAGGAAGTCGATGTTTAGAAAAGGGTACACCACGAGGATGATTGAGATCAGCTCTCGCCAGTGGCTGAGGTGTGCGGAAGTTGCACATTATTGCATCCTGTGGTGCCCTAAATACCACGAGGAACTGAACAAAAAAAAAAAACAATATGGCAACAACAACAATATGGAGCTGAAGGAAATCAGAAAAACTGCTTGCAGTCAGTCATAGACGAAAAATGCAGGTGTATTGTAAAGATAGACGATACGAATGAAGGAAAAGAGAAAGTGAAGATTAGTAAACATCAGTCAAAGTTCATAATAATTATATACCATGAACTGGAAGACAGCGCATCATAGTATTCAGTAGAGAAAATTATATGGGGAGGACAAAGGGGCAAAGCCTGATGCACTCTTCAAAAGTGAATCACTGCATTTTCTTTTCATATGTAACTGACTTGTCGCATTCTTGGCTATATTAAATGGAAGAAAATGCAAGGAATGGGAGAAAAGTATCGAAAATATTAATCAGAATATCTCCAACGTTTGAAGAATCGACGGTTAAAGGAAAAAAAGATTTTGTTGGAAAACACTCCATATTTTCGCTTTACCAAGTTATCATATTAAATATGTGGAAGTTTTATTGTATTTCTTCGTTGTAAGTATAATCACTGAAGCATATTTTATCGTTACTGTTAGAAATATTTTTGCAATGTCGTTTTTCCTATAAACATGATTGAATCCAAATTCGTTATGGTCACCAATCCGTTGCACTTTTATAGAAATCAGTTCACAGTTCAGCAGAATTATTATTATTATTATTATTATTATTATTATTATTATTATTATTATTATCATTATTATCATTATTATTATCATCATTATTATTTCTATTTTCATTATAATCATCATTATCATTATTATTATTACTATTACTATTATGATTATTATTATTATTATCATTATTATTATTATTATTATTATTATTATTATTATTATTATTATTATTATTATTTCAATAAATCCAAAACCAGTGTATGGCGTATGGAAGATTCCATGATTTATCGTATAGTGATAGGATGGGTATTAATGGCGATATAAGATGATAGCTAGACTTTATTTATTTTGTATTAAAGTAAGGTAGTCACTTTGATGTCATATAATGATATATTAGGCTAACCATTAATGATAATGTATAACGAAAGGCTGTACATTAATGATACTTCAGACGCTAGTGAAAGTTTAACGATAGTGTATAGTGTACAGCAAGGATAGTAGGGCCGGATTATGAAACTCGGATTGATGGAAGGGCCATACATTTATTTTACCTCCATTTTATCCTCTAAACACTTATACATAAAAAGAAATAGAAAATACAATTGATCTCATGTTTCATTCAGTTAATTAATTTAGCTGGTCACGATAGAAATTTATTTATGTAAAGTTTCGTAAGTACTCAGATTAATAAATAAATTCATTAATTCATTTTAATTCTTCTGAGTTTGTCAAAAGGCCAGTCAAAAACCACTCAAGGGCCGGATTTGGCCCGCTGGCCGCCAATTGGTGTATAGGGTTTAATTATAGAGGAGGTGTTAATGATAATGATATATTGGGTATTGATTATATTGCATAAGTTAAGTTAGGCATTAATGAGGATTGATGATGGTGTATAATGACAGACAGGGCATTAGTACTAGTGTATGATGAAAGGCAAAGTTTCATGATAGGTTATGATAATAGGCAAGGTAATAATCGTGTACGATGATATGCAAGGCATTAATTATAGGGTATAATGATAGGCAAGGCATCAATAACAACGTTCATGCTAAATCTGTAATGTACATTTGCAGGGTGAGGAGGTGGATATGAAGTCCCGTGATGAGGTGGTGTGTTGGCAGGGGGAGGCATGCAGGCGGCTGGGTTGGGCCTCTGAGACCAGGTTCACAGCAGCAGCCCTTCTGGATCGCCTGCTGCACCATGTTAGGATCCCACCTCGCTACTTACATGCTGTGGCTGCTGCTGCTGTCTTTTTGGCTGCCAAGATCCATGAAGAAGATGAGGTAAATGTCATAAAACTCTCACCAGCCTGGCTAAAACTGAGATGAAAGGGATGGAGTTGAGTAGTTGTTGAAGACATATATAATGTAATTGGGGAGAATGAAAAAAGAAGTGATGAGTCTGGCTGCTGGAAAACTGATACATGTGTACTGTGCTTTGTTTTTCGAGAAACAGCATTGGCAACTGAATGCTCTAACCTTGGCCATGTTTTATCTTTCCAACAAGAAAAATGTATCAAGATTTCTCTTTAATAATATGGTTCAGATAATCCCAAATCACATGCAGTACCCACTGGTAGTTAATGAAGTTTCTAAAACTGTAATACTTTTTTTTTAATATTCAGTTTTGAGATATTCTTGAATTCTGTACAGTACTTGTGAGCAATTAGTTGGAGTTGCAATTTTTGACAAAGAATACCATGGTTGTTGTGGGGTGCCACCTTTCTAAGGTTGCTGATCATGCCATCATATTTCTTACACTGTGAAGTTTGAGTGTTGTTATAACATTTGATTAAATGATGATATGTCATCTGTGCCTTGTAATTAATGATTTTTTTAATAGAAATGCTCAAAATATATGAATACCTGAAAGCTTAAAACTTTTAGTTTTGATAATTGGAGGAGTATGTGGTATGAGTAGATGTTATGAAGAAAGAAATGAAGGGGTGTATTAGAGAATTGATATGGCAGGAAATGCAAAGAGAATTGATTGTGGAGTGTTAGGGTGGATGAAATGTAATACTTTGAGGTGGTTTGGGCATATGGAAAGATTACAAGATGGGGAGTTTACAAGAAGAGTGTATGATAGTATGATTAAAGGAGTTGTTGTAACAGGAAGACCACCTGTGACATGGAGGAATAAAGTAGAGGAATACTGGAAGGAGAGAGATGGTGGAAGAATGTGTAGAATATTGTATGTGAGAGAGGTAAGTAAGGACAGGGATAAGTGGAGTTCCCAAAGGGAATGGGCATCAAAGATATTGATAGATGGATAGATAGATGAGAGTAAAAATGAAATGCAATGGAACACAAAGTAAAATAGGGTTAGTGGCATTTATATTTTGCTGTTATTTGACAGTTGAAAAATTTAAACTTTTGCCCCCTTTTTTGTACATTTTACTTAAGTGAAAAATAGCCCTTACAGATACAGTGATGTATTTCTTATGTATGTCAGAATGTACCTGCAACGATAGAAGTTGTAAAGCAAGGTGGCATGAATTGTTCACATCGTGAACTTCTGCGAATGGAAAAGGTATTACTGGACAAATTGTCATGGCACCTGCAGTCAACCTCCATCTTAGACTTCCTGCAGGTTCTACATGCCCTTGCCATTGTCGCTGCTCCCAAACACCAGCAAACCAACAGGTATATGTACTGTAACACTCAGTAACTTTAAGACATTCTTTTTTTCCACTCAAGTCCAGATGATGAGTGCACTTGTTAGGGTTTTTGTGTAGTATCTGGTAACACACAAACAGTAAATCTGTGGTCAGAAACATCTTTAAGTGCTGCTTTAAGGATAGGAGTAGTAGACCAATAAGTCTGTCTTAGGTGATCAGACATCCTTGCCCTTGTCAACCAATGGATTTAGACATAGGGACCTCAGTTTTTTAATATTGATTATTACTAAGATGCATATTGCTAACTTGAATGATTAAATGGATAGTAAGAGAAATAAATGATGAGGTAAGCAGATATCTTCACTACCAAAAGCCACAGGCTCTACAATGGAGTTCTCTAAGGAACATTTCTTTTTCCAACTACGTAACCTCTCATCACCTCATGTGAAGGTTTTTTCATGTGCAGATGATCTCTTAGTCACTTCATAGCACCCTGACAGTACTCAGGCAACAACAAACTTGCAACATGTCATAATGCAATTAGAACACTAGCCCAGTCTAAACAAACGTCTCGATCACCACAGAAATCTACAGTTACCCTCCTAACACCTGATCAACATAATTGAAATCTGCACCTTTCCATCACCCTTCATAGTCTACCACTTCCAGTGAACAAAATTCCATATATACTAGTTATCACATATGACACACCTTTGACATTCATTTCCCACACCTAAAGCATGATGGCAATGTCTATTAAAAAAAAATTAGATATCCTCAGAACATTTATTAGTACCAGATTTGGGCCTAAAAAAGAATCCCTTAGTGTTCTCTTCAAACATTTCATTCACTCCACCCTGAACCAGAAAGAAGCTACGTGGATCTGTACCAGAGTGATTTTTTTAAACTGTGGATCTTCAATGAATATTCATACCACACTGAAATGTCAGTTTAGAGTAGATGCTGTAAAGTGGTATTCCTTTTTGTATTATGTTTGATGTTACTGGCATTTTGAAAAACATCATATTTAGATTGCTTTATAATGTCATGAATTTTTTTTTATCTGCATCATCAGTACTGAATCTTTTAAAGCTAATGCCTTAAGCAAATGGGATGACTTTACATATCTAATGTAGATGCTTCTTTTTTTCAGTGCAGAGTCCTGTGATGGATGTGATAGGGGGTATTTTAAATTTGTTGGGGCAGGGACACTTTTTTTTTTCGCAAGCTGTTTTATATAGTCAAATGGGATCCCAGTTAATTCATATGTTAAGGGACTTGTTAATTTTCCATAAAATTTTGAGGAATAGGGAACAACTAATACTGCCCATGTATCTTCTGCATATTGTGGAAGGCGACTAAGGAGGGCTGGTGTAGGGAGGCTGGAAATCTTCCTTGCCTATATTACTCTCCAAAAGAAGGAACAGAGGAAAGGCCCAGATGAGGATCTATCATTCCCTAAGGCTCAGTCATCTGTATTGGATGCTACCTTTCTCAAGTGGGAAATAGCAGACATATATGAAAAGAAAAGTAATAGAATAGTTTTATGATGTTTAACCATAGATTTTTAATCCTCTGTAGGAGTGGATCACCAACACGTCAGTTAAGCTACCTGACTGACAGACTGTGGCGAGTGGTGTGTTCTGCCCATAGTGGGAGTGTGAGACCATCCCTTTTAAGCCTGGCTTTGCTTTCTCTTGAACTAGATGCTTCTACTCCTGAACCAGGCCTGATGCTTTGGCTCCAGGCACTCACACAGGTTTGTGTTTCACATTTACAAACAGTATTGCATGAAGTATTTTATGTGAACAGCTTTACCATTTTCACTATACCTATTCCTGTTATTAATGAAGTTTGACTTATCATGAAAGTGAGAACTTTAAACAAGACCATTTTCTGGCTTAGAAGAGAACAGTCTCATGCTGCTTAATCATATACATATAAAAATTGATACATAAACATTTACCCATGTATCAATATATACCTGTATATATATTTTTTTATATTTTTCATGGTTTCCTGCCTTACCAAGGTTGCAACAGAAATGGATGAAACAACAGTCTCATTTAATTGCATCTATTCCTTAGATGTTGTGTAAAATGTGCTGAAACCAGGTCCCATCCAACCACAACCAGGTGCTGCAGACTATTCTGTGATTTTCCCTGGGTGCTTCATATACCCTGGTCCAGCCCATTGACAGCATATCACCCCTTGTTTACCACATTATTCCAATTCATTGATTCCAATGCACACCTCTCATCCTCTTGAAAGTTCATGCCATGATATCTCAAAGCCTTTCAGTCAATGATTCCATCTTTTGCAGCAAGTAAATCGTACATCAGTAACATAATATAAAGGCCCAACAAAGAGGACAGTAGTAAGTGAAATGAATGTAAAAGATTAAGGTGTCATCATGAATGAGAAAGTAGAATTCGAAAGACATATTGAAGAGATAGCAGTATCAAGCCAAGGAATGAGTGGTATGATTCTGAGAACTTTCACAAGTGACAAAACTGATGATGAAAACTTTTATTGTATACACACACACACACACACACACACACACACACACACACACACACACACCTTAGATTGGTGTGTGTTTGTGTGTGTATGTGTATGTGAAGACATGGGGCATATTTACAGAGTGACGAGACAGGAAAACACATAGTGTAAAAATTTTTCATGCATCGCATAAATAGTAATCATGCACGCATCAGTGAGGTAGCGCCAGAAAGCAGATGAAGAATGGCCCATCTAGTATATACACATATATATACATAAATGCCTACATATGCATACATGTACATATCATCATATACATACACACACAGATATATACATATTTACGCATGTACATATTCATGCTTGCTTTCATCCATTCCTGTTGCTAACCCGCCCACAGGAAACAGCATCGCCACCTGCTACTTCACCAGGGTCGTTGTGCTGTCAGTGAAGTGAATTAGGGCATGTGAAACATTTGGGGTAAACCATGGAAAGGTTTGAGGGGCTTGAATGTGGATAGGGAGCTGTGGTTTTGGTGCAGGTCACAGTGGTGTGCATGATCTAGTATATGCATATATAAAAGAAAAATGAAGCATGATAAGTTCCCAAGTGTTCTTTTGTGTAATGATCACATCATGAGGGGAGATATAAGAATGAGATAGGAAAAGTAGAATAGTCAGTTGATACACAAGGAAGAGATGTAGCTAAGATGCCATTAGTAAAAAAAAAAAACTCATCTAGAGCCTATGCCATACATCCAAATAACACCATTGGGACTACTATGCCCATCTCCACTCTCCCAGATAGCAGCCTCTCTTTCCACACACCCTCACTGCTTCCAGGACCTTCTCCATCTCACATACTATATGACTTACAGTAGTTCCTTTGGTTCCATTCACTACCATATACAAGATCGGGTATGTTAAATACACCACTTCCTATAAATTCTCTCCATTCAAACTAACACAAACACCTGTCTTTCTTCATTACTGAGCCTAACAACCTTGCTTTTATCCACATTTACTCTCAAGTTTTTTGTATCAAATGCTAAATATTTATATTTAGTAGGTGTTACTGATCTCCTCATGCAAGTGATTACATCTTAAGTGAAAGGTCACATACAGCAAGGCAGTATGTTCAGTGGATGAAAAGGTGCACACTCTCGTTGAGGACATTTCTCTTTCCAATGGAGTCTATCAGTTCCTTGCTCCTCTTTGCAGTGTAACTCCATAAAAGTGGTCTTAAGGTTATATGATAATTATAAGGGATATACATTATATAGTTTGTTATTTTTTCTGACATTGATTTTACTTATAGATAATTTATGAACTTGTCTGCACTGAACTTTCATCATACAGGTAAGTGATGATGAGCTTGCAAGTGCTCGGGAGTTGGTGCAGGAAATCTTAAAAGAATCTTGCCATGCACCACAACTAGTTCACATCCCCTCGGTGAATCCTCAACACATTCCTCCCTCCAGACCCAATAAACGCAAAGTGGCACAGTCACTAGATCCAGCGGATGAGATGTATGTGGATATCAAGAAACTCTATGCATATGAAAAGGTAAGTATAAACATAGTCATGTTTCATACAACAAAGTTAATGATTTATATGGATGAGGAATCTGAGAAATATGTGTTATTGTTAAACCATGGTATTTTTCTTTTTCTTGGGAACCTTATTAACCTCCGTGTTCAGTTACCACCAAACTTATAAATATGTATGTTTCTATGATATGTATATTATAAGTTAGGAAATAATTATTACTCCACCTCCTTGATGTATTTGGATTACTATGAGATTAACACTCCTGAGATATTTTTTTACCATTGTTTGGGATTAATTGGCACCTCACTTTATGTCTTTTAAAAGGAGACAGTGAACATTAGGGGATTATAAGGCAGCTCTTGCTCTTGCTTTGAAATTCATTGTGGATTCAGATATTTAGAGAAGGCAAAGAAATAAGCTTCCATGTAGAATCTGGCCTTCTCCTGTAAATCCAATCACTTAAATCTTTTATTGTTGCTAGCAGTGGAACACTGTGGCAGAAGATGCTTTGGGTTACTTTCAACTTCATGTAAAATGATCAGTGTGCTGAGATATTTTGGAGTAGTTATGCCAGTATATTAATCCAATTTATGTTTGTGGCTTTATTGTAGGTTTGGTCATGAAGATGCCTTCAAGAGAGCATGGATGGTTTGTCTAATTAGTGGTGCTCATACTATATGCTTTTCCCTGCTGTTTTTTATAGTGCTTCTATATTCTTACACTTATAAAAGGTACTGAGTAGTCCTTTTACATGAGTTTTCTCCTCACTAGCATTACATGTGTTGTACAGTGGATAGGGTCATAAATCCATGTTCATGTGCTCTTATGCTCCTTCCTTCATCTCCATTCATAGGATTGATAGACGTTATGAAATGACCAGAGGTTTGGCCTCCATTACCCCACTGTTGTGGAGTGCCAAGGATCTCCACATTGTATAAGAGACTGAACTTACAGAGCAGCAGTATTAACTTCACCTGTGTCTCTTGATTGATGTACGAGGTCTTCTTCTATTTTTGTTCTTTTAACCAACGTTTATGGCCCTGAAACTAATTTTTTCATGTAAAGAACACCACTTAACTGCTGCAGATTATGATATTTTACTTCTTTCGGAGGCCCAGTTATCTAGTGATCCTTTCGCTGGTCTTATATCTTACTATAATCAAACTTTCTTTCCATTCAGGGGTGGTTTGTGTGTCTTTTATGGGCCTTTTGAAAGTCTTGTGGATGCTAAATCTCCTAACTGTAATGCCAAGCATCATTAAAAAATATTTAGTTCTTTTATTCATCTACTGTTCTGATGATATCATATCTAAAATCTCACCATCTCCTCTCTTGGGTTTTAAAATTTATCTTTCACCTTTTATATTCTTTTGCTTCATACACAGTTCTCATAGTTTAGCTAACTATATTGCAATTTTTGACTATCTCACCTCCTGCTACAAGATTTTGCTGATCTCTCATTTGCTTTAGTCATCCACATAAGGAATTCCTGTTTGCACCAGAAAGAATGTCTGCACTCTCCCCACTCTGATATTTAGTGCAGTTAGGCATATTTCTTGTTTTGCTTAAGATTAGTGGAACAAGTGGTCAGTTTCTCCACTCAAGTTTTCATTTGTTTTAACCAAACTACATCCACCTAATATTTTTGCTGCTAACCCGTTTTACTCGTGCCGCACTGTTTCACCCTAATAAAAACATATTTTCCTGAAAATCTTCCTCTCCTTTGGCACTCCCTTCTTCCATTCTTTTCTCAGAATGCCAGTTATAACACTTTAAGAAGGTTCTGTCATCTAAAATTCAGAATTTCTGTTTTGTCTTTCACTGGGATGACCTCTTTCTTTCCTACTTAATGCTTCTGTGCATAAAATAGATAACAGAAGTGGTTGCTACAGATATGTCAGAACTTCTTCTCAGGACAGTTGCTCCGATTTTACAAGGAAGTGATTCATCCTTGTATGGAGTACTACTCTCGCATTTGGGGGTGGTTCTAGCTCTGTATCCTTACTTGATAGAGTCAAGTTGAAAGTGGTCTGACTTATAAACTGTCCTAGAGTAACTTTCAAACTTGACCCCCTTGCCCTATACCATAGTGTTGGTTCACTTTTCCTGTTCTACAGGTATTATTTTGGTTTTTGCTCCTAAGAGCTGGATGCTTGTGTGCCCCCACCACAGCTTGATCATGCAATGCTCGGCAAGCTGCTGCGTCACATGATTGTTGTGTGGCCTTCAGCAACTGCTTCTTTCCTTGCAGGTCAAAGCTTTGGAACTCTTCCTTCTCATGTCTTTCCCAATAACTATGACCCAGCACATTTTAAAAGACAGGTCTTTTACTTCCTCAAAAATTTGCAAATATTTTCTCTTCTTTTCTTTTTCTGCTTTACAATTTTCTCTTTATTTCCATTAAGGCCCAGCCTTGATGTGGACTTTTGTTTGTGACAGGAGCCTTCAACATGAAAAAAAAATCCATCCATCCTGTAATGTTGTCTCTACCTTAATGAATTATTGTTCATATCTATATTTTATTGGGATCAAGGGCAGGGCTTGAGCATGGAATTACTCTCCTTTTTACTCCTGTAAACTTTATTTTGGCTAGGAACCATTGCATATTTACTTGTCTTAGGTCAAACATGAGCTTGTTTGAAGGAAGTGTGTTAATCTCTCGTCATCTAATTCCAGTTATAAATTCTTCTGATCCTTTACTGAAATATCTGTTAAGAACTTTACCATGTCTCCACTTTTCTGTCCCAAATAACACCATAGCTGCCTTCAACTTCTCATTGGTTAATGCTGGGTTCTTGTCATAAGGTAATGAAGCTGCCACTTTGTATTGGTACCTTTGGTTAGTGAATGGTTGTCCAAATTGCTCTTACCAAGAGGTCACAGAGGTATCTCCTGCATCAGTTTACATCTGTGCCAGTACAAAAATATATTTTGTGTATTAAAAACGGATTTTCTTAAAAACTAACTCTTGTATATAATAATCTTCTAGTGGTAATGGGGGCAGATTATTCTGTAATGAAGTATATAACTATATTCTTAATAATTTTTTCATTACAGGTTGTGAATGCTATAGGTACACCTGTCAAGCATCCCCCAGATAGTCAAGAGGAATTAGATGACACTTATGCTGATATTCGTCACCTTTACCCTTCGCCAGTTCCAGTTCATGGTGGATCCATCCTCTCAACCCAACTGTCATCTGGGAAGACTCCTAATAGTAAAAAGAAATACTGCTCAGAGAAGAAAAAGAAGAAAAAGACTCAGCCAACTTTCAAAGCCAAAACATCTGTGAAGAATTCTGTTAAGCAGGCACTTAAGATTCCATGTAAAATTACTTTAATTGCCACTAAGAAAATATTTGAGGAGGCCTGTGATGAAGAAGAGGAAGAAGAAGAGATTGATATGGAACTGGAGGAATATAAACAGGAATTGGAAGGACCCCTCATTGAGCCAGTAGGACTACTTAAGTCACCAGTTTTTTCCCCTACTAGTCCAGAGTTTCCTGATATTCGTCATCTTATAGTTAAGAAAGAAGGTACATAGAATTTATCATGTGTTTTGAATTATGAAGGATATAGGCAGTTTAATTAGGAAGTAGAAGTGCCCCTGTCCTCATATTGTAATAGTCAGAAATGTTTATGAAAGATATCTAATTAACCCGTCATAAGTTACAGAAGCCTTTTTCTGTCAATGCTGCTCTGAAGATTGATGATAGAAAATGTAAACTTTAATCAAGTAAAAGAGCACTGACATTTACCTTGCCCTTACCATTACATACTGGGGTATGTAGTGTGACCATCCTATATTGCAGTTATTTTCTGATAAAAATTTAAGTATACTTATGTATGCACATCCTCTTATTCTTTCCATACTTTACCCCTAAGTTTCTAGAATTGCTTTATCATAAGATTTTGATACTATTGGTAAGATTCCTGATTTTGTGGAATTCTTAGTTCGTTTTTGAAGACAGAGCTATGTTATAGATTTTAGATGATAATTACTGTTGTGTCTTTTCAGTTAAAGGTTTTATAATTTTTTTATTCTCAACAGATATCTGTTGGCATCAGCATGCCCAGGAAGTTGCTGAGCAAGTATACCGCCCTCTGACTTATATCCAAGTGTTACGTCTTCACCTCACCCCCCTAACTCAAGCTCTTGGTGTATAAATCATCCCATCAGAATTTGTTACCTACTGACAATTGTAATAATTTTTGTGATTGATGGGTGTCTCCCAGTAGTCCTAGTTTGGAGTGATGCTGTGGTAATTTCTTGGGTTAATTTTTTAGTAATTTGAATACCAGTACATTGTTTCTTATTTGGTAAAGTGTCATGTGTATTGAATATGTTAGTATGAATGATGTGATCTAATCTTATCCACTGCCAGGTGCACAAGTGGCATTAAAACTAGAACTTAATGTACCTGCAATATATGGGACCAGACCTCTTGAGAATGACTGAAATTTGGTGATGATTGATGTATTTCTTAGGCAGCAAAGGATCTTTTGTAAGTATGTGTAAAAATGGTATTTGACATAGAAGGTTTGCATTGAAAATGCCATGAACACCAGTTCTCCAAATGGATAATTGATGAATATACTAGAAAGCACAAAGTATACCAAAAGAAAAGAGTATACGGAAAAATTCTAGTTAAGATGATTGAAAAGACAATAAAAAGACAGTGTTAAAAAGAAAATGTATAAAATTTGTAGAATACATTTATGTTATAGGGAGCAGGGGGCTGGAAATCCTCCCCTCCCATTTTTAATTTTCCATAAGATGGAATGGAGAGGTGGGCCAAGAGAGGATATACCTTCTAAGGCTCACTCCTCTGATCTTAATGCTACCTTGCTAATGCAGGATAAGGCAAATATGAAAAAAAAAGAATCATTGCTACTGGAAAATTACATTTCTGTATGTATATATATTTTACTTTCTTTTTGCTTTTAAAATTCATTAAATTTCATATGTAGATAATTATAGATACATGTAGTACAGATGGTGAATAATACTGGATTGTCTCCTTTGGCACCTGTGTGTCAGAAGTGGAAGTTATCATGTATGTTGCTGGATTATTTTTTTCAGTCCTTTCACTTCAAATTCTGATGAATGATAATAGTGAATTATTAATTTGAATATACTGAATATCATATATAGATATATATTTATACTGTTGATAACATGATGATCACACTAATCCTTGATAATAATGGAGGGATAATCTCAGTAGGAATTCAGATGATTTTATTTATTGAAACTACAATACACAACATGATTCATGGAGACATTCCGCCTCATCGGGTGTAAGCATTTCACAAAGTTTAAAATCCCAACACAAGCACACAGGTTTATACACCCAGTTACTCCTATGCCAGAGGAGTAACTGTCCTGGCCATTAAAGGGAATGTTTGGAATGCCTTGTGGTTAAGGGGGCTTATGTACATAGGGGGTGGTTGTTATTTTGGGTAGCTAGATATATGTTCACTTATTCTTCATATGCTATCTTGTTTAGATAATTCTTTCATAATGATTTGGTTAATAATAGGTTGTGCTTTAAAGTTACTCGGAGACAGGTTAAAGTTATTGATATAAGTGACAGATTCAATGACTTACAGGAAGTGTAATCCAATGAGGGATGAAATGTGACTGGAAATGTCTTCTGGGCTATTGTTTTCTTGGCAGTTCTTAGCAATAGCATTGCTATGGTCACTTCTGTGTACTGAAAGATTGTGCCAGTAGCATCTTTCAGTTTCTGTTTTACCTGTCTGGTTATGAACATCTTTACATGACTTACATTTAGTGGCATTAACACTCCCAAATTTCTGATGATTTGGCCAACTTTTAATAAAGGTCTTACTTAGTGTTGTTATATCAGAAGGCAACATTAAAAAGCAATGATTTTACTAGCAGTTGTACATTAGTTAAGTTGGGAGAATAGGGCAAAACCATACATTTAGATCTATCATCCTTTCCTTCATTATTTTTACATGATGTATAAAATGTCTTCCTCACTTTCCACTTAGTCTTGTTCACAATCCACTTAGGTTGACATAAATGCCTAAAAGTACATCTAATATGGTTTCATTCATCTTCTAGACTTAAGGGATCACGTATTTGCAGTGCTCTTAAAAGACATAACTAGAGACATTTTTTACCAAATGATCATGCACTGAAAAATAATATGATTTTCAGCATTGGTAGGCTTCCTGTAGATCTTGAGGATAAGTGATCAGATTCCCCACTTATCATCACATCAAGAATTGGCAGTTTGCCTTCTTGTTCCTGTTCATTCTTGAATTTGATGATAGGGTGACTGTTCTTTAATTCATTAAAGAAAACATTACAGTCTGAGGAAGGTGGCCATAAGGACTACACACCATCAATTTATCTGAACCAGTTTTTAGGGTGGTTACTGATTGAAGTTTGAATTTCAGGCTCAGAGTGTTCCATGAATAAATTACCAAGAATGGGATGAAGGGAATTCTTATAACTAAACCAAATTTTTGTTTATAAAAGTTACCATCATCATCTTGGAGAACAATGTTCTATCAAGTCAATGAAAGTTTCTTTGGTTATGGGTTGGTTGTGTCTTAAACTGGGTAATTTCCTCCTTGTGTAAGCAATGGCTACTTCATTGGGGACTTTGATGAACAGGAAATTCACATCAAAACTAATGAGTTAAATGTCCAGGCAAATTAATGTTCCAAGCTTTGTTTACAAAATTTAAGCCCTTTGTCACATATGATGGAGATATTTTTCTCTGAACATAGCTAAGATGTTTAGCTAACCATTTGAATGATTTATAACTATAAGAATTAACTAGAGATTATTGGTCTAATGGGATATCCATCTTTGTGAGTTTTGGGGGGACCATATATGAATAGGGAAGATGGATTAACCATTTTTACTGACTTCAAAATGTCCTGGTGCTTCTTTAAAAACTGTAGACAAGCATTGTGGTGGCACTAGCGATAGTACACTTGTTATTTGTCATGTAGGTACTATCGTTGTGCTGAAAGAGAGATCATAGGAGCTGTTGGAAAAATATCACCAGCTGATACAATATTTTTGAGATAAAACTAAAAATATTATGATTTCAGTTCTTCCAAGGATCAGTGCCAGGAACACCTCCTTCAGTAAGGTGTTGCATCTAAACAGATAAGTGAACCTTTATTTTTAGGTAGGAGTTGAGTTCATTAAGTTACAGCAGCATTTCTAAATGCAGCCTGATAAGTTTATGAAGGATGGACTGCACATGAATGAAGTGGGAGCTGCATGTTTTGGGAGGCTCCTTCATGAGTGTGCTTTCTCATTTTGGTAAAAAAACACAGCCCGTGTGGAGCACACCTATCCCCCTCCATAAGTACCTTCCAAAATATGTCTTGATATTGTCTAAAAGTATTTTATGTTGATGTTCAGAGTATGTGAAATAAGTCTCAACAGCAACACAGTATTAGAAGGTAAATATGATATGATTATCATTTCCAACAGAGATTTCCTCACAGAATACTCAATTCCGGGGTATGCCCTGTTTAATAGGGATAGGGAAAATGAAGTAGGTGGTGACGTTTTGTTCTTTGTTGAAGCTCATTTAAATCCTGTAGAAAAAAATGTTGTAGCCATAGAGAATGTCAACTTCATTTTTTTTAGAAATTAAAGATATACTGTGTAAGAAAAATAACAGTAGGACTAGTTTATAGGTCCCCACACAGACACCAGAGGTAGGCAAAATATTTTATGATCATTTACCAAAACTTTTTAATGAACAAGATTCTATCATAGGAGATTTACTGGTTTCTAAATAGGGAAAAATCCCCATCCAGTACCTCTGGGCATTGACTACCTAGATTTGCTTGATAATGCCCTAACCCA
>JAUUDZ010209691.1:0-17657 GCA_032361705.1 Panulirus versicolor | reverse complement strand
AAGACTTATGAAAGCCTAATTAAAGATAAAAGGTGTGCAAAAAGGAATTAATACAGCAAATGGATGATAACATTTCTCAGATGGTATGGTCATGAAGGAGGTAAGGTAGATGATGTGAGAAAAAGATTACAGTATGCCTTAAAGAACAAAAACAGAAAGGATGCAAGAAGATGGATGAAAGCAGAGTGGATGGAAGAGGGCAAAGGGGTATTTAAGATGATGATTTTTGTTTATAATGTTTTGATGTGTGAAGATGAGTGTATAAGAAAACATCATGCATCAGTTTAAAGAGGTTAGAAATGAATCAAGTAGTTGCTGGAGCAATGTGCAAGGCTTTGCTCAATTAACATAGGATACAGCTTGACAAAATGTGTAAGGACTGTAAAGTCTCAAGTAAATGTGAGGGGTATAAAACTGATACACAGACAGACTGACAGGGGTTACAGACCTAGATAAGAGTACCTATGTTTAAATGATGGCATGTGGCAGGACTGACACAATGTTCAACACATACAGTAATTGCTTAAGAATAGTTAGTGTCTGTCTACATGCACAATGCATAGCTGTGAATCTTGTGTTCATTTGGAAAAATTTTTTGCAAACAGGATAATCTAATCTTAACTGTTCCACTATTCACTCCCTGCAGGTATACTATTTCAGCTGGCATAATATTAAGAAATTTCTCCATCTTTTTCACTGTGCTTTAATTGATTTTGTACACCAATTTTCTGAAATATTTTTGGGAAATCTTGCAGAATGTATTAATTTATTTCTTCCAAGCACATTTCTGGTATATATTTGTTATTCCCCCAATCACTAGCCTAAGTAGATTATCATGTAACTTATCTTCCTAGTATAAATAACTAAAGTTCTTTCAACATTCTTGATAGTCCATTTGTTCCACTCCCTCGGTTGTGCCACTGAAATGTTTCTGAATTCTAATTCGTTACTTTCAGATTGTCTTGTTGGTGATTATACAATAATATTCAATTCTGCTTATGCATGCAACAATGAAGGTTCTCAATCTCACTCACTCATTACTTGCAAATATTTTCTCAATGTAGTCTTAAAAAATTAGGCAGATTTAAGGGATACGATGTTAACTGAAACCCAGCAGCATAGTTCTGAGAAAGATAGCAAGACTAGCATCCCCAAAAAGGAGTGAGTATTAAGATTCTTGGCACCATCACTACAAAGTCAAGAAAGTAGTACTTCCCTAAACAGCTACTATATCATCTACTTCCACTTCTATGACTCATTTACAATTTTTGGTCACTCAAGAAATTTATTCAAAAACTGTCTTCAGAGTTAAATTCTTAAAGGGATTTGTTTATCAAATCTATTATAATCTACTAAAGAAAATGTGCAATTGTTATTAAACCTATGTGTTATATTTTCCATATGATGGGTGTCGCTGCATTTTAGAATAGGCATTTGGTGATGTTAAGGCTGTTTTGGTTAAATGAGATGTAAAAGGTTGAGACACTTGGTGAACAGGTCGAAGGTCTGGATAACTGCCACAGTAGCTAGAACTGGGATGTGATGAATGTGTGTGCTGAATTGGCTTTGAATAAGCATTTGCTGACTGAACCTGACTAGGTGGTACCAAAGATAGTCGGTTCATTGAGCCCGAAACACTTCTGTTGGTGGAAAGAAGTGCATAAATAACAAATGAATAAATAAAACAGGGATATGATTTTTTTTTCCCAGCACGATATGAAAATTCAGAATGCCATATAAAACATAATAATCTGTGGAACTATGTGTCATCAAAGCCAACAATGAATCACATAATAGACCAGGCCTGTTTTTCATAGTCAATTTAAACAAGACCAGAAAACTATAAAATGAATTTCTGATGAAAAAACATATAAATCTAATGCATAATACAGTAGAGAAGTGTTAATTTAGTCTAACATCAGTATATCGTAATTAGCACCCTTCTGAATTTCATAAGGTAGATCAAGTACGTACAGCCTCTTAAATCAACTTTATCCCAGTGTGTAATAATGCTTGAGATAATGTACATTTTCTAGACACCTGGAGGGAGAGAAACAGGGGAAGAATGCATGGAAAGGTGTATGTGAAGGAGGCATGTAAGGGCAGGGATGAATGGAGACTTTTGCTGTGGCCATTCCCTTGATGGGAGTTCCTAAAGGGAATGTGCATCAGAGATATAGTAATCATGCTCTGCAACTTGTTACAACCCTTATTCTGTTTTCTGTCCCATGGTACCTTTAATACAACTAAATAAGCATCATACAACCAAATGGTATGCAATGCTAAAAATCTATTATTAAATCATTTTACATTCATGCTGTCTCCTATTACTAGTCAATCCATCCCAGCACTATTAACAATACATGAAGAAAATGTACTCTGAAGGATGCACCTCCCCTTCTCTACTTTTGCATGTCATACTTTCACCACACAATTCCAACTGAAAATCTAAATCGATATAAGTTCATATGGACATTTTTGTGAAGTGGTCATGATCAATAGGTTGTTCTATGGAATTATTCGGCAATTGTGCACTCCTGACTGTAATCAACACCCTTCTGTCCCAGGCATAGCTAAAGCAACAGTTAGTACAAGCATGATATGCAAGAATTCCTTGTACCCCAAAAGAATTTTAATACTTAGTTTCTGAGGGTTTTCATGAGAAGATTTATGTAGCTAGGGCTCATCATACTAAGTGCTAAAGTTCCAAGGCTTTGTTTAAATCCCCCAGTCAATACTTTGTATCTAGATGGTTGCTAATGTACCTGGATTACTACAGGTGCTTAATTCAGAAAATACCATTCTCTGATGGAGTTCTGAAGTGTAAATGTGTGAATGTGTAAATATAAATATAAGTAAATATGTATAAACTAACTATAAATAGCTGTGTGTAAATATAAGTAAATATGTACAAAAAGTAACCATACATAGCTGTGTGAGTAAATTTAAGTAAATACATATAAATAGTAACCATAAACAGCTGTGTGTCAATTGGTGAATTCACATTATAAGGCTCACCTGCTGTACCTCTCCCCTTTCTCCCTTCCTCCTTCAAGCAATTTGTTTTAACTTTAGCACTATACCATAGCCACAAAAGTTATGTTTGCTCACTATCCTGTGCATATCCTTTACATTTACATATATGCCTTTCACAAATAATTCTATCATGACTGAATCTGCTTGTGGGGTTCATTTCCCTGATAATCAATCCTCCATTCTCCTGCACTTTCCTCAGCCACCCCATCACCTCTGTCAGGCAATGTACTCTTTAACACTATACCACAGCCATACAAGAAATGTTTGCTTAGTTGTTTGTACATATTCTTCATTTATACAGCTATTTCTTTCACATTATAATGGGAAACCGAAATGTGAAGCTTTTTTTTCCAAATCCTGCTTGCAAAATTGCAAATCATTCAGCTTTTATGGATTACTAACATAATGTACACTAGCATTACATCAAGGTCAAATTCTTACATTTAATGTAGAATTTATGTAACCACACTGGCGGTTGAGGGAACCACTTACCTCATTGGTGAAGGTGTCCTAGATGGTGAGGGATTAGCAGTCCTGTAGCAGCCAACACCTTCAAACATATTTGCCTGATTTTAGTATATATGCCTAGATTAATCAAAACAAAGTACATACTGACTTGAGTAAAATCATATTACTATCATTTCCCATATGTTCAAAGGCTAAGTATTTTTAGTGAAACCATCATCTAACTGAAGCTCTAGAAAATTGGCCAATTCCCCTTCTAATCTGTGAGCTATGTAAGGCACAATGTGTTCTCAAATATTCTGTTTTATGGGTCAGTTCTGAAAAACTGACAAAACAAATAAACAAGGATAAAAGTTGTCTATAATACTAAACCCAATTCCCTACCTGGTCTAGTAGGTGTATGTGAATTGTCATTTACATGCAGTACGTGAAGCTGTTGGTTGGCATGAAGATAAGGAGGGGGTGGGGAAGAATACTGGCTGACTGGAGTTCTAGCAACTTGTATTGAACCATATGCTATGGTATGAGGTAAGGTGGTAGCTGGCATATTAGTCGGGCTATGTCTATTTACTGCAGATTCTTGGCTGGTTCTAACTAGAGAGAGGCGGCCTGGGCTGATTCTGGCTCCCCCAGGAGACACCTGTAGTCCATTAACTTGCTATGAGAGAATGTGAAAAAGTGAAAATAAAACAGTATCTTTACAAAATTGATTTTGAAATTTCACAACCCGTTCCTCCTCCAAAGGAGGAGTCCATTAACTTGCTATGAGAGAATGTGAAAAAGTGTAAGTAAAACAGTATCTTTACAAAACTGATTTTGAAATTTCACAGCCCGTTCTTCCTCCAAGGGAAGCTTTGTGAGCAAAGAATATGCGAGGCCAATGAGTCCATTTAGCCTCTCCAAACCCAAAGTCTGCTTTGATTTAATTCCCTGACTGAGGGAATGGGTTTCAAATCCCCTAAATTGAAATTCCCTCATGAGGACAGGGTCACTCAAAGCAACTGGTCTTAAATTTGACAAACCTTTGTGTAAGCTTATCTGACATCCAACCACCACAACCATTCACAGCCTGATGACCATGTGGTCTAGGGATCACAGGGATACCAGACACTCTATCTCACTTTTGCAGGATTGGTAGTAATGAATGACTTTACATTTCAACTTTGTGGAACAATTTTTCTGACTCTTCATCTTACATTTACAAAATTACAGGCAAGAAATGAAATCAAATCACACTTTTGTGCTGTAAGAGCATTTAGGTACTTAACTTTGTGGACAATATCTTTTCTTTTTATGCTTACCTTTGGAGAGTTTTTCTTTTGGACTGGTAATCTTGGATAGGGTTCCAGTGAAGAAGAACCAATTCCTCCTATACCTCCCTGGCAAGACATCATACTACGAAGATTCTGGTTTTCACTGAAATAAATATTTGCTACCGATTGAAAAGCTGCAGTTTACAGAATAATACGCATAAGAATGATATAAGGTTGAAATAATGAGACACCTATATCAACAGAATTAATCTTCTAAGAGGAGCTTTTAGTACTGAAACACTTGTATGTGAAGTAAAAAGAGGACTTAGAAAGGGTAGAAAGTGTGCAAACCACATTTTTATAAGAGAGGAGGCAGTGAAGAGTTCTAAGGAACTGTATGTCTTGGATATCAAAAAAAATGTTTCTCTGCCAGAGGCTGGGCACCAAGAAAATATGACAATACGTGCTTGGGTGGGTAGATGTTACAACTGTTTTACATACTAAAATAAGATGTACCCAAGAGGATTCATCCCCTTCAACCGTCATAAAACATAAGAAGCTGGCAGATACACATTCAGAGTGACTCAACAACTACACAGCAACTCATCCAAGACAATGAAACAATGGCATATGACCAACCTTCCCCATATCCTTATTGACTGTTAATGACCATAACTCGGACCTGTTATTATCACGAACCAAGAAATGTTTTTTTTGTACAAGAGAGAGGGAAAGGAAGGGAAGGGAAAATATAAGGAAGCACAAAAACACATGGTTTTTCAATCCTTCAACACCACTTCTCAACAATAAGGCAGAGTTCTCAAAGCATCTAACATTCTTAAATAAAGAAAACTGCACTTAAACAAAAATCAAAGAAAATACCTATCCAGAACGAATATACTGCCTGTATTAATTTAAACCCAGCAACAATTGCTTATTTTAAGCCATGAAAACAAGGTCAACCATATATAAACTGAAGTACTGCTGAAAAATGGTGTTTGACAAATGACAAGGACCTATTCAAATATAATCTTATCCAACAATAGGTTCCTTGACGCTTTCAATAGAGCAGGCATGTGACCATGTGCCCCTCTCCTGTGTGCTATTTCATTTGAAAGAACCTCTTCATTCATAAATACCACTATTTTGGTTCAAAACTTTGTTAAAGTGTTACAAATCCAGCAATTTCGAAATTTTCAGCATGCAGTACACTGTGACTAGCAAAAAGATGCCCTTCTCCAATCAACTAAGACAGCAATTGCTTCTGAATAAACTACAACAGCCCTGTCTGCTGGCAGGTGAGCATTTCAGTGGAAAATACCACTGGAAAATTCAATAGCCTGTATGATATAAATGAAGGAACATTAGCTGGACCATATGTGAGGACAATGCCCCTGTAGACACTGGTAATGACAAATTGGTAAGAAATAAACACACTCCCATATATTTTCATAAAAAATTCCAATATGCTGTATAACCATCAACTCTATCTACAGTATCCAAAGAAATGAAGCTAAGGAACTAGTCCCAAATAGTACTGCTCTTACATCTGAAGTGGCTCTAGCTCTGCAACCTTTCTTGACAGAGCTGAACTGAATGTAGTCTGACTTATCAACTCTCGCAAGCTAATTTCAAAACTTGACCCATTTGCCCTGTGCTACATTGTTGGTTCACTTTCCTGTTCAATTTTTTGCTCCTGGAGCTAGCTGCTTGCGTGCCCCAACCACTAGTGAGACCACATAATACTCAGTAAGCTGCTGCATCACAAGATTACTGTGTGGTTATTGGCAATTCAAGGGTGTACTGTTTTGATAACTGTTTCTTTCCCAACACTTCGAAGCTTTGGAGCTCTCCACCTTCCCATGTCTTTTAAAAGACAGTTTTTTACTTCCCCAAAAATTCGTAAATATTTTCTTTTGTCTCTTCTTTTTCCCTTTCATTAACCTCTATATTTCAATTAAGGCCCGGCCTTGATGTGTACTTCTGTCCATGGCTGGAGCCTCCAAAGTAAAAGTAAAAATAATAATAATAAAACAACTTTCATCATATTTCTAAAAACAGAGGACCTTTGATGAAAGTACATCACAAGCATTACATTAAAACTTTCATGGATAAGTTACCAAGTGACTGTATGAAACATTCTTTTACTTTCAAATAATTTCATAATGCATTCCATTATCATACTTACATCTCCAGTTCTTGGATACGTTTTGTTGCTGTAGTATACCTTCTTTCCAGCTCCTGCATATGGCTGGTGGTTGCTGAATGCTGCTTCTCAAGAACTTTATATTTCTGCAGCTGAAAATCAGAATCATTCCTTAGAGATGCAGTAACTTTCTAATAAACAGTTTAGAGTTATGCAGTACAGTAAGATAATGAACACTGAAATGATATGGAAAATGGTATTTTGAATTAACATCATGTAACTGGGTAAGCAAATGAAAGGTTAGAAGAGCTACGAAAATACGACAAAAGGTATAACAACAGGTAGACAGTGATAAGACAGGGACAGTTGCACTAAAAGAACTGATCAAAGCCAGATACATTTCATATGAATAAGCTACAGGATTGATTTTCCATTCCAAGCACAAGAGGCATTTGGTGTTACTACTATTTGTGTATTGCAGGGAAAGAGTTTTACTGCCCCATCTCTTAACCTTGTATATTCATACTATGCCTTAACTCATGTGTATGTACACACAAAAGCCTGCCTAATCCAGGTATCCATTCACTGTCCAGCCCAAAGAGGAGGATGAACACCTAGGTTGAGTAGGGGCCCACTGCTGTGCCTATAAGTGCCAGACTCTAAACTTTAGGACATAATGAAGATTTGCATGTTGATGTTGTTATAATGCCTAGATTATGGATGTTAACCACTTTCAGGATATTGTCAATGACTGATGAATTTATTTGGCAATCACATTCCAGTTTCAATCCATGAAATGAATCACACAACCTCAGCATGGCTTTGCTATCAGCTTACCAGGAGTAGTGAAACACTACCATCAAAAAGTTCAATAACTGTCACATTACTAATAAAATCTCTAAAACGATGGGCCCATGTAAATCTTCTATTAAAAATTATGCCCAAACAATATGTACCCCTCTTCATATGGAATGAGAATGCCTCCCAGTAATATATGGAATTTCTGATATTTTAGTTAATCTTGTGAAATGTATATCTACAGTTTTTTCTTGAAAAAAAAATTAAAACCAAACTTATGTAACCAATCTCTAAAATGTTCAACAGCAGCTTACAGTAACTTCAGATGATTATGTAAAACAGATGTAGAAGCCATATCATTGACAAAGAGGGATAATTCAACTTTACCTGGAACAGTGTCTACAACAATATCAATGACAACAACGAAGCAAGCTACACTCAACATGCCTCTCTCCTTCACACATTTTTTCCTATGGGAATTCTCTTCAATACTCACAACTAACCCCCATCTTCAATTCTGTTTCTCAAAAACTGTTGAATAAACCTTAATAGTTTGCCCTGAAGGCCCAATTTGTGCAATTAACTTATGACTCCATATCTCCATGAACTATCATATGATTAAAGAATACTATTACTGTATGATGACTATTAGTATATCCTTTCTGAAAGCTACTTGTTACTTGTATCAAGGAGCCTATGGTACGGTGAAACTTTCGAAAAACATGTTGGAATGGAGTGATACAACTGTTCCCTGACATACTGGCAAAGGTATGAGTCATGACATGTGTTTACTAATGTAGTCTGTTTACTCAAAAGTTCCAAAACCCCTCTGGTACAACTGGCACCAACTGATGCTTATGTAGCAGGGTGCTACTGGTGTCAATCTATGCGCGTAATTTCCCTACACAATCTGAAATCTACACACACTGTAAGCTCTGTTTGCTGGACACAGATGGCAACCCAAATGAAGGATGGTGGATGGTCATGAACCTTCTCCTAGGTCTCCCTACCTCAAGGAACCCATCTCAGTGACCCCATCACACATATCATGAATTGCTGTGCTCCCAAGACTTGTGATTGACCAAGCTGACATATGATGTTTTCCTAATCTAGGTATGCATACTCAGTCTTAATTCATAAGAAATAATAATGGTTTAGACAGGTTTTGAGTAAATAATCATATAAAGTTTCCTAAGAAGGCTGTACCATACTCTTTATATGTTAAATGAACCAGCTCTATTCACCAACTCAACACTCCATTCTTCACTCTACCACTCATCCAAAAAGTTCCTGTATTCTTTCACATAATTCCCTGACCATCTCTATGAAAATCAAAATATGGCAGCACCCATAAATACTTGTCCATATTTCTCCCAACATCACTTGAGATTCCATCACCTCTGATACTTCCAACACTTAACTAATCTAATTCCAAATCTATTCTGCCAACAGTAGTACTAATTATTCATGATTCTTTCATGTACACTCCATCCACTCAACTTCACACAAAAGGCTATAACCAACATCACTCTTCCATGAATCACAATTATCCCTAACAATATAATCCCATAATCAGTCTACTTACAACTTTTCTGTGAAAAGAAACAAGTCTAATACGATGGTCTTTCTGAAACTCAAGTAGACGGTTAATCTGAGTGTAATGTCTCTTAAGTAATGCTGCCGGCTCCAAAAAGTACATTTCTGCATCTGGTTTCATCTGTAAATCAATTCAAAATTTTATCGTTAAGTCAAATGCAATGATGAAGGATACAGTAACAAATATGTATGAAATCTGATTTTGATAAGAAGCAAGACTCTTCAAAGCAGACTTTTGAGGACATATGAACAAAGGATTTACTAATTCAACTACTCATCTATGCCCTACTGTAGTTCTAGCATCCTTTAAGTCTGTTCTGGATACAGTGTTCATAACACCTATCTCAGTATGTGGTGGTTGGTACGATTATGAAAATTAACTACAGCACAGATTATTCTATTGTACATTAATAGCTTATGCAAATTAATGATCTTACAAGCGAAAGGCAAACAATACATTCTGTGATACAAGTTTCATATAAACAGAAATCTTCACTGAAGTTAAGCATTTGATGAAAGAAAAAAAAAAAACCTGAAAAGAAACAATAAACAGAAAAGAGATTCAGTTTCTGAATAGGTGAAAAGCCTACCTTTTAAAAGGGGAAACATCATGCATTAGGAAACACATAAGAAGGCATATGCTCCAAAAGTTTGACTTGAAAGAAACAGATATCACAATGGCTGATATTTAAGACACTAGTGGCCAAACAGTGACTGAGCAACACAAAAGCTTAAGCAGCATTACTGTGTTCCAGCTAAAGGCAGAGGCATAAAAGCAGCTAGCTTTTGGAAGAAGGCACTTTAGAAATATCTCCAGGAGTGAAAGAGAGAAAGAACTAACACAGTAGCAATAGCAAAGTGGGCTAAGTTTTCACAGACTGATTTAGTAAAATGATAAGCTGGACTGGACTACTCTGAACCTGATTCTGATGAGTAAGCATGAAGAGCTGGAGCTGCCCCAGAGATGAATCAATCCCTTCTGTAATGAGACTAACTGCTCCAAAGAGAAGAATCCTTTGGTCATTGTCAAAAAACCCTCTATGTATAAGGGCAGTGAAAGATTTAGGAAGAGATGATATGCTACATATTAAACAATGAAATGTGCCTTGCAAGTCTGGTCTCTTTATTTGATGAATACTACATCACTGAGAAAGTCCAAAGGAATGAAATGAGAATTGTACCTAAACTGAGTGGAATAAGTCAACAAAAAAAGGAAACCCTTGATCTCCCTATACAGGAAGAAAGGACAAAATAAAACAATAAGAGCCTATAAACTCACTCTAAGGGGGAAATGATACTGACACAAAAAAATTTGTTACGGTCAGAGGAGATTCTATAAGAATTTAAGTAGAAAAATTATTAGAAGAGACATGAGAAGCATTTCTTCAACTCCAGAATATGTAGTGAACATTTGACACAAGATAAGAGAAGATGAAGTAAATAGGAGTAGCATGCAGCACTGGAAGACTTAAAAAGTCTATGAATGATAGACTAAGTTTAGAGTACAAATCTTCTTCCCAAGTGCATGCGTCAGTCTCACCAACCCTTAATTTCAGTCATCAAAGCACATGACACACCACAAAACAATTACACTCCCTTAAGAGAAAAGTAACGAAGCTACAGGATCTGGAAAACCAGCAAAGAAATCTAAACAGGCAACAGGTGCAATCAGATACACAACCAATGGAAGTCAAGTGCACTGAAAGGCTAAAAAGTATCAATGGAGTTTACCAGTTATGGACACCCTTTTGCCATGGCCACCCTCTTAAGGGAGCTCCCAAAAGGAACAGACATCACAGATATTGATGGATAGACAGATAGATAAACAGACTAAACAGTGACTAAGATGGAATACACTGAAAGGAGGCCTAATAATAAGTACTATCTTGAAGGAAACAAATGGCAGACACAAACATGCAAAAGGGAATTGAGGTTACAATAATACCCAGCCTATCCCCATACCATTATTTACTGGAAAACAGTTGAGGTAAATTACTTAATGGTCTGAAAAGGATTCTCCCTGGTGCTAGAAAACTGGTTTCTTTAATCCATACAGTTACAGAGAATGTTTAAATGAGATAAACTTACTACCTGAACATACCTTTGATGATAACTGGATTAACTGACATTGTGAAGAGCATGCACTACACTTAAAGCGTGATTCCGCTGTTGAAAGAGTTAAACTAAGTATTTTTACACTGTCTCACAGCAGCATTTTTTCAAATAAATATTGTACAATTATGGAAAATAAAATAGGTTGAAAAACTGAGTTAAGGTTGATGAAAGTTAAATAAGCAAACAATTACGTTCCATGGGCAGGGCTTCAAACCAATCCATAAGACTTTACTTGTAAACTGATGACAAAACACCTTTCAGTTGTAGTTAGCTAACTGATTTTAGGCAATTCATTCACTTTCTTGAGCAAAATTCAAACAAATGCATTAGCTAAACATGGAAATACATACATAAATTTCAGGTTTTCAGATTTTACTTTGTCTTTATGTAAGTGTTATGTACAGATTCTGCTCATTGCTTCCAAGACTCATTCCTTAATGGATACAGTCCACATTTGTGATAACATGGCTGCAAAACACATCTCTAAACCTACTTTCTCATTCTCTATCTTTTTCCAAACATTAAATTTCACTAAACATACTGGAAGTATGGTCTGAGATTTCTATAACATATCAAAAAGTATATCAGGATCTACAAACATATGCCCCTAATTTCAAAATCCTAAAATCAGTCTCTACAGACCCATGTGAAGAACAACTATCATAAATGAATACTCTGTAGTCAAATGATTTACCAAATACTTTGGAATAGTAACTATGGACAATCATGCTCCCTGCACTCAATCTTTTTAGGTCTCACTTGACCAATATCTAAGGAGTGATACACATGATTACTAACAATAAATTACTTTTATGTACACACTATGAACCACTAAAAAACATTACCTCATGTATCTGATTTATTTCCACCATGGAGAGGTAACACTCAAATGTTAAACATGTAATGGCAAGAAAGAATTTACTGACACACTATGATTTTTTTTCTATGATAATACATGCAAAGATATCAACATACCTTGTGCAAGACAAAGGTCACAAAAGATATGACCACAACTAGTAAGAGCAAATGTTCTTTCACTCTCATCTCCTGGCTGTCGACAACATGAATTGCAGTTAATCCAATCCATGTTGATATCATTAATCTCTTGGAAGTAGTACAATAATTCTGGAGATGAATGCATTAAATTTAGAAATTTGCAGAAAGTTACTTTATGCATTATGATTTAAAGATCTTGCCAGTGATTTAAGAAACATAAACAAAAAATTTGACAGATCCAAAACGAGTCATTACACTTGAATACCCTTTCAACGCGATACTGCTTGTGAGAAATGTCAACATGTACTGGTGTGCAACATCAAGAAAAAATGAACAATGGTTATCCTCCTTTACAATCCTCAAAAAGACTTGACAAATCAAAGGAAATATTCAATGAAAACGATGAAGGTACCATCAGAATGGTGCTGCCAGCAACAAGACTAGCCTTACTTGTTCATGTTAAACTACTGATGAGGGACTTTAGCCAAAATGAAACTGGCTGAGAAAGTCTTGGATTCAAATGGAGGAAAATGACTGAAGGTATAGATGTCCTGAATATATTCAGCAATACTGTTAGTATCAAGATGCTCCTGAGTACACTATATTCAAAGGGCAGATGCATCATCAATACATGATCATGCATAAATAACTGGAAACAGAATACATATGATCTAATACAATACTGTAACTGAGAAAAGTGGTCATGCACTGCTGGCAGGGACAAACAGTTAATCTATGACAGAACAATGTGAAATGGGTTTTCACATTCACCACAAAAAGTTACAAGGGACTGTGTGATATATATTTAATGACGGAGTCAGTAGCTGAGTACCAATGAGATTTTGCCATGATGGCAGAACTCGCTCTTAGTGCACGCCACACGTCCTGCTTAATGAATAAGACCATTCATCTCTACTGTTATATAATTATCAATTATGAATCCATTAGGAACTGCTTTCAACCACATATCAAGTCTTCTTTTACGTGTTTTTGTAGTTGTTCCTTGTGTTTCTTATTTCTGCTTATAGCATAATGAATGGCCATTCATGCTTTCTTGTAGGGTTAGAACAATCAGATGTCAATGTGATAAGATTTTGTAAATTTTTCACAACCCATTTGTTAACATGAGTAGTTGAAAGTAACATATCTAGGTACAGGTGTTTAACATTTTGCCCCAAATCCTTGTTCTGATATCATTTATGGCTTTGTAGAAATGATGTTTACAAATGTCATGTCTCTTCTTTTGCCCTTTCAATGCAAAAGCCTTGGAGGGACCTAATGGCCTTGCTATTTGCTTTTCAATGCAATTGTGTGTAACCATGTTATCAATCTAATATAACTGGAGGATTTCATTTACCTAGGCCCATGTGGATCCCAACCCACCTTAAGCTATCAATCACCTCTTCATCACTCAACTGCGGCTTACTTTATGTTAATAGTGAGCTAATGTTTAATTTAGACATGGTTCAACTAAAACAACTTACCTACAAGAATTTCAGTTCTAATAAGAAAACAGCATTAATATCACATTACACCTAAGAATTCTTTAAGAAACTGTACTTTATGTTACATAAAATGTGTGTTTAGGCTCTGATATGTGAAGACAGCATTGATTTACCAAATTAGATCATACAATCTTCCTGGCTAAGTAATAGATTCTACAAGAGTTCTCCTCATTATCCAACTCATGGCATCAAAACAGCTGATGGTCAAACCGGACCCTAATACATCCCAAACTCACACCATTTTACCTAAGTAAACCTAACCACAATGAATATCAATATACACTTTCTGTTAACAGAGTAAAGCATATGATCTCATCTGCGAACTAAGTCCAAACAAATGTTCATATCTTGTGCAAACATTTTCTTCATACTGTTAATACTTTTCATATGAATGTAAAGTTGCAGTTTTCATAGTAAAACTTACCTTAGTTGATACACAATAACATTCTAATGTCCACGTCCTCATGCCTCTCATTGAGACTCACTAACCAATCATTCAGAATGGGATTAGAAAATCATTTGCTGCTCTTATTTCACAAAGGTTGTGTATACGTTTTCCAGATTTCAACCCAATGAAGTTTCACAATGCTGGACCATAAATCACGTTGTGTGGCAAAGAATAGCAGTATAGCCTGAGCCTTGAGGCAAAGGAGCAGCTATCAGAAAGTAAACTCTTGAGATGTCTAGTGACAGTTACTGCCGTCTGAAATAATAATCACTCGTAATGCAAACTGTGTTATCCTTGATAGTGTATGTCAAGTTTCACTGGCTAACCATATATCCTTCACCTTACCATGGAAAAATTACGTTCCTTCAATGATTTTGACCTAATTACATAAATTACCCTGTCTTCCAAACTCTTTTGACTTCTTTTGTCAAGACTTTTAATTTCGATTGGGGGGAAAAAAATACACATCAAAGACATGAGACACTTCTACCTCAAAGCAAGAATGTAAATGAAATTAGTGTCTTTACCACCCGTCCACTACCAACACCGTGTACAGCACAAAGACCACAAGGATCAGAATGAGAGAATGAAAAAGATTTTACTTTCCCAGGCAGAGAGTAATCACTACACAGACTAAACGACATCATGGTGAAAAGTTCATTACAACAACAACAACAACAACAACAAAACTGTAACAGTCTGTATTCCTTTATGAAGTTCAGTACATAGACACATCTTGTGAGGGTTAAATATTACAAAAAAAAAAATTTATAACACAAAACTTCTCGCAAAGGATATCTGATGCCATCCTTCAGTTAATCATGTTAACTTTTTTTCTTTTATCTTCCTTAGGGATCCTAGAACTATAATCATGAAGACAAATATCCATAAATCCAAGTCTTAGGATACGTAACCTCAAACCTACCTTTATTAACCTGGAATTACCTTGTAAATATAACCAGTCAACTTACTACCTTTTGCGAGTGCTTTGGTGACCATACTTACCGAGCTTTCTAAGGTAAAATCTACAAGGAAAAGGATGCTGCTGCTTTATTGGAAGCACCCATCGCGTGCAGTAGCAAGTCTCTGTGATCGTTGGCGATTCAAGCTGTCTCTTTCGCGACATTCAACGATGTTATAGAGCCAACTTGCAAGCGAAAGAACTTCACTTCTTCCATACGTGTTGCAAGTTCACCATTGCCACGTTAGCCAACGTCATTCAAAATTGGGTAAAAAAAAAAAATATCCGGGTATCTTTATTCTAAGAGAATATCATATGCTTTTGGCTGTTCTGTTGATTAATATATGGCCGGAAAATTATCTTATTTAAAGTGTTCATCTTTTACTTATGAGTATTGGTCATAGTTTTTTTGGTCGTTTTGTAAATATTATTTCTCACTTTGTATCTAAAAATATTTTCATATTAGTTCTCTCTAAACAATTATTGTGATATAGTATGAAAAGTGACTTACATATGGGTATAGTTTCAAACTATTGAAAAAGCTAATTTCTTGTGATCATATGGTTCTCCATATTCGCTAGCATGACACTAGCACCATTATAAGGCGAGAAAGTCTGGAGGTATATTCTAAAAAAAAAAAAAAGAGAGAACATATGTCATATAGAGGTTCTAGACAAGAAAGAGGTGGATTAGAAGATAGAGTTTGGTATTTTGATGATACATTAACTCTTTCCATACCCCGGGTCTCCCGGTATTCCCGTTTTCAAGAATGTCTTCATTTGTATTAACAACTCTTTTTCGGATCATGTATTTCATATATATCTATTGAAAAAGTTCCGTGAGCTTGACTGTATCATTACGTCAACTTAATGCTCCATTATTTACAGAAGTTTTATTTTTTACTCAAATATTTACGCAAAATGGTGCGGCACACTATATCTTCGATGGGATTTATGCTTTTGCATAAGATACCATGTGAATAAATGTTTCCTATTTTGATTTGCAAGGATGAAATCTTTAGAAAGGTGTTAATATCTACTATTTGTTTTAGGAAAAAATTATTTGTATAGTTTTGTGGATTAATTTTTTTTTTTTGAGGGGGGGACCGTTTTAAGATACCAGGAGAGTTCACTCACTCCAGGTGTTTTATTTTTTCATTTAGTAGAAACAGTAATGCTAGAGACATTCTTCTACCTT
Source organism: Panulirus versicolor (assembly GCA_032361705.1). Lineage (NCBI taxonomy): Eukaryota > Metazoa > Arthropoda > Malacostraca > Decapoda > Palinuridae > Panulirus > Panulirus versicolor. The sequence continues at coordinate 1,141 of JAUUDZ010209691.1, read as the reverse complement.
AAGTCAAGTTAGTATCTTTATCACTATATGTCTTTAATATGTCTTAAAGTAGTACCTTTGCCTAAGAAGTTTCCATTTACATTATTTTCAACCTTCCCAAGCTTTACATTTATTGGTAAGGTAGTTCTCCCTAAAGATTTTAGTTGGTAAGGAGCAAAGTAATGAGAAGGGTATGTTTAAATATATGGAGAGAATGAGTGAGAAGTTAACAAAGAGGATATGTCTATTAGAAGTGGAAGGGTGAAGGAGAAGAGGGAGTCAAAATTGGAGATGAATGGATTGAGTGGAAAAGATTTTGATTACTCAGAGAATGAACATGCTGGAGGGTGAAAGGGGTTCACAGGATACAGTGAACTGGAGCATTGTGATATATAGGGGGAGACGTAAGTAGTAATTGGTAGGCAGCCAACAACCAGGGAGGTAAATTACCAGCACTACCTGCCCAGGTATCAGGAGGATTAGTGACGGCTGCGTTGCAAGTCAGTACTTCAGTGGTTGTCAAGTTTCATTTCTCCGATCCAGGTTGCTGTCTTTTCTCTCTGCCTCACTAACATGTGGACAACTGCTATTGTCCACAAACATGCAGTCCCTCTTTGTCAGACATAACAATTGACAACACTTAACTCTCACAGTTCATTCTTTTTTAACTAGATTTTTCTGTAAAGCACCATGCATTATCCCTGCCTTTTGGTAAAATGGTAGGAGCAAGTTACAAGTATGGGTAAGAACATTTAGGTGGGAGCATTAGGTAGAAACATTTGATAGAAATAGTATGTAGGACCATTAGGTAGTACTTAGTGGTTACATTAGGTAAGCACCTCTGCAAACACTATGCAAGAGCTGCCCTCTGCTAATGGCCTGTTAAGGGCGAGGCACTAAAGGTTAAGAAACAACACTGCTGGAGTCCACTACTTATAGAGACTATTGCTGCAGCCACCCCTTTGATGGAGTTTCAAGAGGGAAAATGCATCAGAGATATAGAAAGATAAATAGATGGACATGCTGTGAATTGATTGAACCAAGGCAAATGAAGCAGCTGTAGTAAAACATGTAAAGGTCTGAGCAGCCATGGTGTGGATAGGGACTTGTGGTGTTGACGCATTACAAGTGACAGCTAGAGAATGAATGTGAATGAATGTGG
>JAUUDZ010209580.1:0-16326 GCA_032361705.1 Panulirus versicolor | reverse complement strand
ATTCAACCAATTTAGTGATATTTCACACTTCAATCATTCATTCTGAAAATGAAAATCTTGCTTGTTCTCAATGAAATCTTATTGCCTAATATCCTGAACAATTAATATGTCGGCTGCATGTTGGCTACTAATTCATCTGATAACACTTTATGAGACATCAGAGTAATACTTACCTTTATTCTTTCCAATACACTTTGAGTAATGCCAGGCACTCCTCCAACTTTTGTGGCTTTACTCTTGCGCAGATGCTTAGACCTTAGAGCATTGATGAGTGAGGACTTCCCAACATTAGGAATTCCAATGACCATTAGCTGATAATCCTTTACGTCAGAGCGATGGTAACGTTCTGAGCTTTGTAAAAGTGAAGAAATTCTTGGAATTATGCTTTTTATTCCTTGACTATCAGGCTTCTTGCAGTTTGTGAAAATAATATCCTTCACTCCCTGATTCTCATAATAACTTACTATCTCGTTTTTGTGCTGAAGATCAGCTAGATCCATCTTGTTCAAAACAAGAATGTGTGGCTTGAGCATCTGTAAGCCTAATCTACTTACAAAACTGGGATTTCTCCCAGATACTGGAATTCTTGCATCATGAACCTCAATTAAGCAGTCAACATTCTTCAGTTGCCGCTGCATTTGGTTCAAACCTTTTGACATATGACCAGGGAACCAATTAGCAACTTCCCGATTCGCAACAATAAAAATTTCCCTCATTGGCAATCCATGCCTGACAACAAGAGCAGCCATTTCTTACTGTTCTCTTGTACCTCTTACAATAATGAATTCATATGTCTGGTTACTGACTGAGTTATTGCATATCAAAAGTTCTTATGGGCATCACAGGCACAGCTCATCATATAAAAATATAATCAAATTGATAAAAAGAGTGTAAAAGTTGAATATTTCAGTCTATAAATAATGCACCAATGTTGCAAACTAAATTCAATGACAGAATATTTCCCTCTTCAATCATGGGCTTCACAATCACTTAAGACAGGATCAGTAACTTCAAACAAATATCCATATGGTCCACTTCTCAATGCCAGATCTCTTGCAGTCTCTCCATTGCTATTGGTCAAAAGTGGCTTCACCACACGGTTCATCAACAACAACTGTAAAGTCTTATGTGCTTGAGGATTACTAGCAGCAACATGAAGGGGTGTCTGACCGCTGTTGGTGACAGCATTTACGTCACTCCCACCTTCAATCAAAATTACAGCACATTCACTGTGATTCCAACGACAAGCTGAGTGTAGGGCAGTCCATCCATCCACAGTCTTAGCAGTTACTGAAGCACCAGAAGTCAGAAGGAGCTGCAAAGAAATTGATTTTTACTGCACATAACTTATCAGGAATCAGTTCTGCCTAATTCTCCATCTACCTTGATCCAAAATATTGTCTTCTAATCCTTCATAAGATATAGTATATCGATGTATACCAACTCCTCCCATAATTTCAACTGGTCAAGGTCCTGACTTACAAAAAACAATCATGAAAGGTATCTTTTGCACTACAGTCTGCATTAAAGAAAATATACATACCCTATTTCTGCCCACTTTGGGTCCTACAACCACAATCCCCTCTTAATACTGACTCTGACACTTTGGGAAAGCTTAACAGTCATCCTAGCACAGCTTCCTTACTAACATTCCCTCAGATGGGTAATGTTTTGTTGGATGAGTTGCCTCCATTTGTGCTACCATAGTAGAAGAGGTTATCATGACTCAATGGAGTCCTACATATCTTCTTCCATATTTTTTCTAAACTTAATCATAGTTTGATCATTCTTACTCTGATGGCAACTCACATTATGGGTAGAACATACTGGGCCATGAAACTCTTCCCTTCCCATGAATCCCACTACATTCCATTTCTGCAAAGCAATTCTTTTGAAAGTTAAGCAACATCTTCTAAATAAGAAAGAGTGCTGATCTGACTTTTACTGATAAATCGATCTGTTCTTAAATGAGAGTATCTCTCATAATTTTTGTAATTCAACCTTTCATCCCCACTTCTGACCTGATCAATCTATAGTTGATGCAGATGCTCTTTTCTTTACCTGATTCCAATGTAATTCTACTTTGGATGATTTTTCATTCAGTCTTTTTCCCCCATCTCCTGGTGGACTTACGCTCTAGCCCATATTTTCTTCACACAAGGTTTTCCAAGTATTTCCCATCTTCAAGCGGACTGGGTGTATGGCCCATATGGCATATCCCCTCAAATCCTAAGGATGTGTTCCACTGAGTTAGTTCTGATCTTTGCATGTCTATCATGACTGACTTAAAATCCAATTTTTTTTCTCCTTGAAAGCATACCTGGGTGCAGTCCATCATTTAAAACCCTTTCAACTATTGCCCCATTGCTCTTACTTCTGCAATCTCCAGACTCTGAAAATCTTTACTATGATTCCTAACATGAAGGGGCTGGGTTAAACCACACCTGTATAATTTCAGGAAATGCCGAGGCATTATGATATCCATCGTTCTACAAGTTTTGCCTCAAAGGATTTTTTTTAACTACTCTTTCACATCTCCTCACCTTAAGAATTGGGGTTTCTCCTTGAAAGTTTGTTTAGTTGCTTTTGTTTTAAGGTAATCCTGACAGATACCTCTCCCAATGTGTAACAGTTGTGGTTTTAGGAGATGTTGGCTGGTAAACCACAGAAGTGCACTACTGGAATTATTGTTAATGAGAGTAGGACTCTCTCTCATTTACCTTGCTTATTGCCTCTCTTTAGGAAGGAGCAATTTTCAAAAATTCATAACTCATTTCTACTGTTTACATGAATTCAATTTGGGTAGAATCTTTTGAAAAGTTGAAGTAGTTAGTCCTGTTTTTAAGAAGACAACTAGGCACCTTTCTCATTTTACAATTCCCAACCTTCCTCATTCAGTGTCATGAATCATTCAGAATACATTTCTTATTTCACAATTCCCAACCTTCCTCATTCAGTGTCATAAATCATTCAAAACACAATGTGAGATGGAGAGAAAACCTTCTCTGAAGAAAAAGAGCTCTCTCTTCATCATTCTCATTATATTTCTAAAAAGATCCTGTGCCATCAAACATCTGCAAAACTGGGCAGATTCTCTTTGGGATGTTTAAGTCATCTTCTCATACTTGAACTAATTAATTAATACCCAGCTTAGAATCGCTTTCCAGACAAAATTTCCACCAGCTCCAGACAGAACAACACAGAGGCATTAAATGAAAAGTAGGAAAGGTGATGAGAGAAAGCATCCATATGTGCCTTACAGTAATATTCTTTTGTTTATGATATTATGTCCTATACATGTTAACCTAACCTCTACATGTGACCTATGAATATCTTGGTCATATCAATTTGGTTATTCATTATGTTGGCATAATCTTTCATATTTGGAACACATATAGTCACATCATCAGTTACATAAAGTTCCCTATTATTACATAAGATTATTTCCCATCTCTTCAAAAGACAGTACACCAAACTTACTACCCTATGCTAATCTTAAATATTACCAGAGACAGTGTATAAATGATTTACTTTTGTCCCAAATCCTTACCTTAATTATCTCTGGGAAATCACTGTATGCAGCCCTATGTAAGGGTGTGTAGCCATCACTGTCAACTGCACCTATGGCTTCTGGATGTTGATGCAAAATTTTCTTTACAAGACTCTCCTTGCCATTCTCACATGCCCACAGTATCTCACGCTCAGGTGTTGCTATAAAATGAAATGAACATTCACATGAAATAATCATCAAGGTGATTCTACAAGGTGAACACTGGCATTAGGATGGGTAAACTTATGAGTTTAATGATAAGGCACTTCTCTCTAAAATTTTACCACTACATATGTATTCTGCAACAGGAGCTACCAATTTCTTCTTTTAAGCTTTTACCATTTTCTTTAAGATACATGAACACAGAGAAAAAAGAAAACAGAGATTCAGTACTTTACCTTAGTGCAGCAACCTATAATGCCAAGCACAGATTAACATTTCTGATGGATGTTTTTTAAATACTTGGTTCACTCTGACCCCACTACTCTGACATGGCCAAGCTCTGTGACCTACTGGTTCATGCTGTATTCTCTTGAACTCCTGTTTTTACATTTTGTGAAAAGGGTCAACCAGACACATGTTCCAATTTCTAGGCAAAAGTAGCCTTATTTCAAAAATTGATAAATGAAAAAATTAAATCATAAGAACATGAACAAGTGAAACAGTATGAGGCATGCATGGAATAGGGTGAATAGGGGAAATGTGGTATATGGGCCAATGAGCTTTCAGCGAGTTGAACCAGGCCATATGAAGCAGTTAGGAAAAAGCCACAAAAATCTCAGTGGGGCTTGGATGTAAATAGGGAGCTCTGGTTTTGGTGCATTACAAATAACAGATAGAGAATGGATACGGGCAAATAAGGCCTTTCTTTGCCTGTAACTGCTACCTCATTACAGAGGAAATGGCAAACAAGAATGTAAAACATAATAACATAGATAAGTTCTATTACAAGTAATATAGAGGTAGTACAACAGTACAGTAAGTGTGGCAACTAATAAGATCATATGTAACAAAGTGAGGAAGGAGCATGGTGAATTTTTTGGGATGGGTGCGGCTGAGTGGATTAGAAACAGTATTCACTGAGAGAGTAACAGTTAAGGAAACTGCTTGTAAGGAATACGATGTACAAAAAATTTATGGATTTGGAAAAACAAATGATAAACAGACAAGAAGGAACTGTAGAATTGTTTTAAGGGTTTTTGGGGTAGGGATATGGAATCTACGAACTGAAGATACGTTATCAAAGAAAGAGCTAACTAAATGTGTGAGGACAAGCAGAAGTACGTGAGAATGGTTTTGGGTTAAAATTGGAGTGAGACAGATGTGTTACGTTCCCTAACAATTTAGCACTACTATATGAGTGGAACTGTACAAGAATGTATGAAAGTATAGTAAGCTGAAGTGGAAGGGAAAGGACATCAAAATACATATAGGCAGATGTGGAAGAGAAAGAATATCAAATAGGTTGTTTCTCATAAGAATATCATATTGTGGAAATAGATAAAACTGCAGAAGACCCGTTGAACATTCAAAATCAATTGAATGTGTGTGTAAGATATTGTAGCTGAGAGTGAATGCAAACAGAAGTGGATGTGTTTGACAAGGAATTCACCACAATATACTGAATGGTGAGAGACTCGAGTGGTTTGAGGGTCTCAAATATTTGAAAAGTAAAGTCAGAGATCATGGGGATCACAATGTAAAAATTGCAGTTTCACAAATGTGAAGGAGTCTGTAAGATGTATTTCAGCATATAATCCTGCACAGAAGTCAAACATGAATAAGAAACACCAAAATGACATGAAAACTACAAGCAGACGAAATGGATATTCAAAAGTTACCATCATGCACCCAACCTGTCATATTCCTTTCTGCATCTATACTGTGTAAACCCACTGATATGTATATTCCCTGAATTCTTTCACTATCATTACAACAGTTAACCATACCACAGCCTTAGTGCTATTATCTTAAAAGCATCAATACAATTCTTAAATGTAAATCCACCATCATTAGTAATTCCACAGTATATTTGATATGTCTCATCTGGATACAGCACTGTTTATGTATTATATATATATCTTTCTTTCAAACTATTCGCCATTTCCCGCGTTAGCAAGGTAGCGTTAAGAACAGAGGACTGGGCCTCTGAGGGAATATCCTCACCTGGCCCCCTTCTCTGTTCCTTCTTTTGGAAAATTAAAAGAAAAAAATAAACGAGAGGGGAGGATTTCCAGCCCCCAGCTCCCTCCCCTTTCCCTTTTAGTCGCCTTCTACGACACGCAGGGAATACGTGGGAAGTATTCTTTATCCCTTATCCCCAGGGATAATATATATATATATATATATATATATATAATCATATTTGATCGCCGTTTCCCGCATTAGCTAGGTAGCACTATGAACTGAAGAAGAAACGCCGCATTCGCTCACCAATTCTCTAGCTGTCATGTGCAATGCACCACAGCTCCCTAACCACAACCAGTCCCCACACAAGCCTTTCCATTGTTTACCACGGACGCTTCACATGCCGTGATTCAATCCATTGACAGCTTATTTTACTCAAAAGGCATTTCCAAACAATTCTTCCCTTTAACCCTTGAGTTTTGTTTCACTCAGAGCCAAAACGTCCAGGTTACTTTCTTCAAACATACTACCTGTCTCTCTTCTCATCTTAATGACATCCACACACACTTTGACATTCCAGCCTGATCCTTCAGGAGGATGAGCACTCCCTGCTTGGTTCCTTCTTCTGAGAAAAAAAGGAGTACTGTAATGTCTCGAGCACTATTGGGATGGCATTTAAGGAGAGAGCACCCTGTCCCTTACGAGAGAAACTGAATCTTGCGTACGTCTGAACTTTCCCCCTTACAACTGGAAACGAAAGAAAGACCTGTTGGTTCACAGGACTGCAAGATTTTGGCAGAATGAATTGTGGGAGACATATTTGGCCCAGTTCAAGACACTGTTGGATGGCTATGGCTGAATACCAAAGGAATGTGCCACTCAGTTGGCCATGGCTTTGAATGGGTCAGCAATATTGATCCTGAGGTACCTCTTGAAAGAGAAGCGGCACTGCTACAGAATCTTGGTTGGCAACTGTAAAACCCATTAGCTTTTGGGAAGCAGCCTTTGATGCTGATTGTGTGAGTTTTCCAATTTGGAGTGAAATATATGATTTTGCCCATGTTTTGTCATTACAACGTTGAATTATGGTGTTTTGCAAGTAAACTGAGCACAAATAACATAAATATGTATAGGGAAGACAAACATAAAGACATGTAGGGAGAAATCCATCCTGTCACTATTGACTTTAGCTAGCTGCGTTGCTGCTTCTCCAGTCTGAGATGTTGCATAGGTCCCAACTGAGAGAGGGTACATGTTCAGTCCGAGAAAAAGAGTATTAAACAGAGAAGGGGGAAAAAAGTGAGACGAAAAAAAAGAGTATTAAACGGAGAAGGGGAAAAAAAGTGAGACGAAATGTGTGGTGGAGACCGCAGCATAAATGTGAATAGAGTAAGAAGGTGAAGAGCGAGTCTATGGAAAGAAGATTGTAGGCAATAGAAAGAACTCAGGAACACTACTTATGATGATGTGAGGGAGGGGGGTGGAGTAGTTCCATCAACTGCTGCAGTGGAATAGCTGGAGAGAAAGTTATACATTTGGGAAAGGATAAAAGCAGAAAGACCAAAGGAAGTTTAGAAAGCAAGCACTTATGCTACTCCCTGTCATATGCTTTGGAGATATCGAGGGATACAATAAAAATTCTATGGAAATCACAAAAAGAGATCGACCAGAAGTGAATCACACATAAAGACGTTGCACTGCGAAATCCATAATGGTGATCAGGAAAAAAGGCAGTGGGATTCTAAGTGTTTGAGAAAGTGGGAGTTAAGGAGAGTTCTAGACTGAGACAACAACAGTGAGAGCAATGGGGCACTAAGAAAGTTTTTAGACATTAACAAAGTAAGTCAGCAAGGATAGGAGGAACCTCATAGGCACACTCAGTTTGCCTTGTACCCCTTTCACCTTGTTTGAAGCTAGAAAAGTATTCCAATACCCTGGCACATGGAAAACTTAGATGACATAAATTCAGCGGGAGGAGATGAGGGTGGAGGATTAGACGTAGAATCATTTAAAGTTGAAGGAAAGTAAGGTAACAGAAGAATGGCTTTAACACTTGGAGGGTTAGCTATAGATTGTTCATGTAAAAAGAATTGTCTGTAAAGTCAGATTGGAAATATTTTGATAAAGAACCAGAAAGATTTGTCAGATGTCAGATAAGCATTTATTGTGAAAGTGCGCTAGACTTTACGAATAGATTTGCAGTGACTTGGAGCAGAAATGAAAGCAGAAAGGTTCATAGGAAGGGAAGAGCTTCATACAGTAATACATTCTCTCCTTGGTGCAACAGGCATCAAATCAAGAACTGATCATCTAACCATGATTTGAAATAGAGAGAGAGATCTAGTAAAAGGGAAGTAGGGCAGTATCCCCTGCCAAGATAACTTTCACAATGCATTAACGCAACATACTTAGGGCACCCTGACCATCGAAGCAGTATTGCAGGGAAAAATAGGAACACCTGCACGGGTTTGACTGCTAAGGTCTCTCAGTGATATAGGTGGTCGTACGAGGAGGGGACTAGAGGATAGGTATACCCACTTAGAATTTATAAAATGACAAGTCAGACTTAAGGACACTAAATGTGTACAGCAGGAGGATTCAGAAGTAAAGAAAGAGGTTTAGTATGATGGAGAGTGGTCATAAATGTAGAAAACTCATGTCAGGAGTTTATTTGTTCCAGATACTTAAAGGATTTATCCCAAGTAGAGCCTAATCAGTTCTTGTGTAGTACTTTGTAATCCTTTGTATAAAGGATTTTAGTTTATGAACATGAGAAGAGCTATGCTTTGTGGCAAGACATCACATCACAAAAGTTGGAGAAACTGGGGAAATTGGGCATATGAAATGTAAAAGCAAAGCTTTTTAGGTTAAAGAAAGTTTGAGCCAGGAGGCTTCAAAGTTGGGTGGCTAAAGATTCATGATGCAATGAAGTTATTTGTTAAAATAGGCACAATTGCCACCATTGGAATAGGAGGGAAGGGGTCGTGAAATATAAAAGCAAAGTTATCGAGGTTAAAGATATTTTGAGTCAGATTGCTCGAGTTGGGTAGCTCAAGGTCCATGAGATTAATATAGATTTTGTAATAGGCAAAATCACCATTATTGGATTAAAAGTGGTGGTAGAAATTAAAGATAAATATGAGAATGGCAACTGTAGACACAATGTATGCTGCAAGCTTATCATTACCTACCCCTTATGTACATTTCCCCGACAATATCATAGACACTTTGCCCATGTGCACTTAAGAAAAAGTATTGTTCAGACTGCCTGAAAGTGGATATACTTATGTGAGGCAATTATAAATGAACTTATTGTAGTACCTTCAGTAACCTTTCCACCAAAAAATGAACCCATGTCGGCCTGGTCCTGCAGGAGCTCCAAACGAGGGATTCCGAGCTTGCAAAATAAAAAGGTTTATAATGAGGAAATTAAAGGTCTAATAATTTTCTTCACCATGTGACCACTCTCCCAGCAATCTGTTTTTCCATTCTAATCTCTGGTAATAAACTAATATATCAACCCTAAATGTCTATTACCCAGTCTCCTTGATTTCTCATTGCTTACAATACCTTGTCTTAATTCCATCTTTGTCATGATAGTAACAGTGACTAAACTAGCATCTCTGTCCGTAAAATTCCTTAGATACAATTATGCTTTTCCTCAGGTATTTGTTTAAGTGAGATAGTATGCACTTCATCTACCCATGTTAACAAAGATAATTCAACAGAATACTCTATAAATATGGTTTTGAGCAATGAATGCACAAATACTGTCTAAATCTGAATCTGCTGTGCTGAAATATGTGCAATGACCAGACATTTTCCATCTTATGATAACCCATTCTTAAATGCGAAATGTTTCCAGTACAATTCACTTCATTCATCAAAATCTTTTGTAACAAACCAGTCAGTCATTCTGTGAATAAGCTGATTTCCCCTTCAGCTCAACATTATGCAAGATTAGAAAGGGAAGGGAATTTGCAGTTCTACACTTAATATACTTTCCAAGATGAGTTGCCCAAATAAATATGACAACAGTAAGAGCATGAAGTTTGTTGGAGAATTTTGAGATGTGGTGCTATTAAGAATGAAGGTTATGACAAGTGCAATGGAAAGAATAAAAAATGTTCAGCAGAAGTGGTCTGTCCATGTATGTAGGACTGAGCCAAGACATCTGTAGGTTACACATTATGAACGTGATCAAGTGACAATGAATGAGCAGGAATAGTAATGGACTTTGACACAGACTTTTCATTGTATAGCTAGACAGTGCTATTAGGCTGTTGTTGAATTAATCTCTCATACATTATTTTTGGCAATACCATTGCATTAATCTCTTAGAAATACAATTAGTTTTTTGAGCAAATATGTTTAGAAATACAAAATATTTTTTTAGAGTATTTTATTCTTTCTAAAAATACAGAAGCAGGTGGAAAGAAATAATAAAATAATACTTAATCTGAGCAATGCTTTTAAATCTGGTTCCAGCTACATAAAGATAAATGATAGAGAACAAGAACTTAGCACCACTTAGTGGGAATAATTTTGTCCAATCGTGTGACTGAATTATTATTTGTAATTGACAGGAGCGATACAAAATACTCTTAAAATCCTACTGAAAACTAGAACAAATCACAAGACAAATCACAGGACTGAATTCATAACTATGGAACGAATATGAAATTCGAAATCCTCCGAAAATGGTAGCTGGGCTATTATGTTGTGTCCACAGGAGTAGGCAGGGAGAGAAGGATGAAAGTGTCCTTTATACTACACAATAAAAGCTCTGGGGAGTTAAGATCTCAACCCAAAAGCCTCAATACTGGCAGTGACAAGGCCAATATCTACATCCAAGACCTCTGCCAGCACCAGTGAACTTTGTACATATTTTAAAATTACAGGTAGGGACTCAAAGGAGTTTGGTATCAATATAGATGAACATCAACTGTGGAAACTGTGAAGTATTCATATACTCTCAGTTAGTGTTCACAGACATCCAGATGAAAGCAAACTGCAGCTTTTACCTTCAACTTTCATAAATAAACACAAAATAAGAGTTCTTTCCCAAAGTTAACCAGAGGTGACATTCTCTCGTGTCAGAGCCCAATGCTATCATTAACAAAATACAGGTTTGATATAAAGATGAAACCTTATTTTACACATTTGTATTACAAATAGAAATATTAACTACTGTATACAGAAACAATGTCATCCTCTTAATATCAAACTTCACACAGAATACAATATTGCTTTGAAAATAAAAAATATGTGAAATGTACTGCTTTATACAAACTTCAGTATAATATTAGTTCAGCAAAGGGCTGTAGACCTATATTACATTCAATATAAACTGTGTCCCTTTTACATTTGGTTCTTTATTTTCTCAAACACAAGCTAAACATCAGGGAACTTGTGCTTGCGAGGAGGCCCCTTCTTGTGACCAGATCACACCAGTTCACATTCTCCATCAAAGGTTGCCGTGATCTGTTGAAATAAAAAATATGTATATATTACATGGCAAAAATTATTACATGAAACTGAAAAAATGCAGAGTCACTGAAATACACACACAGCAGTATTAAAACACTGACAACTGCTCCTCCCTAACAGCTTCAGTGCACACCTAGAGAATCAATGTAAGGTGAAGTTAAAATTCACCACTCAAGGTGCCAATATATACCATAAATTCAACTCACTTGCAGGTAGTTCATTTTATGCCAAGTTCTTGCTATACTTTTTTGTTGACATACTACAAAAATTTAAATGTATTCTCACAGCCATGGTATTCCATTTCCATATTTCCCCCAAGTAAACAAAAGTAAAAAAAAATTGTATGATAGGAGGCCATGAATGTAAGACTCCCTCCCCATACAGTACAAACAGGTAATTATATACTGGGTATTACAAAATCACACGAAAAAAAATTAGACCTCCACAGTACTACTTGCGTAATACATGAATTCTTCAATTAAAACTACAAAATTCCTAGAAGTGCTCATACCAGCACTCTCAATGAAGACTTACCAATGCTCAACTAGACCTTCCTTCCTTTGCGTCCTCGCCGGCCCTTTGCTGGGGGTGCTGGCGTCTGTGGCTCTTCCGCTTCTTCCGCACCTGTTGAGTAAAATAATAATTTTGAGTGATCGGGGCCTGAACATGCAGGAGGGTGAAAGGCGTACAAGGAATAGAGTGAATTGGAACAATGTGGTATACCGGGGTGGACGTGCTGTCAATGGATTGAACCAGGGCATGTGAAGTGTTTGGCATAAACCATGGAAAGTTCTGTGGGGCCTGGATGTGGAAAGGGAGCTGTGGTACATGTGTATATATGTATATGTCTGTGTATGTATGCGGTGAAATGTATAGGTATGTATATGTGCATGTGCGGGCATTTATGTACATGCATGTGTATGTGGGTTGGTTGGGCCATTCTTTCGTCTGTTTCCTTGCGCTACCTTGCTAACGCGGGAGACAGCGACTAAGTATAATAAATGAATAAATATATATATTTTTTATTTATCTATTCTTTTAAATCTTGTCGCTGTCTCCCGCATTAAAAAGCCACAATGACATCACACAAACCTGCCTCACACCTACATGTACATCAAAACTTTTGCTCAACTCTCCATCCACTCTTACACATACATTTACTCCTCTACAGGTGGCTTTCACACCATGCAAGAGATGTCCTTAACACATCCCATAAAGCACTCCACTTGACTCTGTCATACGCATTCTCTAGATCCATAAAAGTTGCATACAACTTCTAACCTTTCACTAAATACTTTAACAAAGTCATCTTTACCACAAAATTCTGATCCACACATCCCCTTCCTTTCCCTTGCTCTTAGCTTATTCTGCATTCAGTCACTTCCATTAATCTATCAATTAACATTCTTGCATATACTTTTCCTGGTATAATAGACTTACTTCCTTATAATTGCTAGTCTTTTCTGTTTGTTTGTATGATTTACTGAGAATCATCATGTACAAAAACACCTCATAGAATAAAAAGAACTTAAAACTACAAAACAGACAGATGTTTATTGAAATACAGATAGATATATCAGTATAAAGCACAATGGAAATAACAGAAGCAGAGATACTGGAAAAGATGAAGGGAGAAAAAACAGGAAATGTCAATTTCTGATGAATAATGATGTGTGGGACGTTGAGAAGAGGGGTCTAAGAAAAGACTGAGTTAATACATCTTTTTTGCATCTATTATCTAAGCTTACAAAATAAACTTCATGGTGAAAATTCAAAAAAATTCTTACCCATGACCTTTGGTGGAAAGAGAGAAACAGCCTAAGCGGTCACCTGAGAGGGAGTCTGCGCCACACTGAAGGACAATAGCTGTTGGACGATAGTACTCAATTACAGCCTGTAAAGGGAGGAAAGAAGTTCTAGTTTAGTTATTTTCAAAGAGAATAACTCTGGTAATAAGTGAAAAGACTTTTTATGTCCAGCAGGTATCATTTTTGGAAACAAATAATTTAAAATGAAAATGAGTTAAAACTCCAACAATGACAATATCATAAGGCCATAAAGTGTTAAGCATAAGCACTATGCCCTATCCATAGCTGGTCACTCAAGTGCTCCTGACTGTTAACCTATACAATCAAAATATTTAAAATGTAATTGATGAGATGAGAAAGGGTTAGTTGGGTAGAATCTTAGTCTCGCAACTATGGAACAAATACAAGGGGAAATATATCTTTTTCAGAAACAGACCAGTGCAAGGTGACAAGAGTCACTGGATCCTTTAACAGAATAATAAAGGGTTGAGGTTAAGTAAAGAAGTGAAGAAAAGGTTCGTCCAACACTGATCAATGCAGCTGAAACATGGAAATCAGATGAGTCACAGAGGTCAAGAATCAAGGCTGTGGAAATCAGTTATTTGACAGGATTATGAGGTACGACTAGATGGAATGAAGAAAATAATGAGGGGTGTATGAGAGACTTGGTATGGCAGGGAATGCAAAGGAAATGAATTGTGGAATAGTAGACTGGGTGAAGTGTAATACCTTGAGGTGGTTTGGGCATGTGGAAAAAATGCAAGTCTGGGAGTTTACACAGAGAGTGTCTGATAGTATGATTATGGGGTTGGAGTGAGAGAAAGACCACCCAAGTCATGAAATAGAATGGAAGAGTACAGGAGGGAGAGAAACTGGGAAAAAATGCATGGAATGGTGTATGCAAGGGAGGTATGTAAGGACTGGGATAAGTAGAGATCAGGGAATGAGAAGTGGCCAAGGAAACCATGGAAAAGTCTGTGGGGCCTGGTTATGGTTAGAGGGTTGTGGTTTAAGGACATTACACACAACAGCTAAAGAACTGATGTGAGCAAATGAGGCCTTTCTTTATCTGTTTCTGGCACTACCTCTCTAATTTGAGAAATAGCAAAAAAGCATTAGTAAAACATATATTTAGCATTAATGAGATGGCTCTGATTATGGCATTCAGTTGCCCATGCTGTCTTAGCTAATAAAAATAAATCATGTAAATTTATTTCTGTACATAATTCCTTCATCCTCAATGAGACCATCAGTAACTGCCACATTAACACATTCTCTGGCTGTCCTGTATGGTACCGAACCTAAAACCTTTCATCTACAGCACTATTCCATGGTTTAACTTGACTGCTTCATAGCCCTCATTCAGCCCACTACCAGTATGCCATCCCCTACACATAAGATAAATAAAAATAATTCGATCACATGCAAATCCAACCTCTCATCCTACTAAATATTCAGACTCTGATTCCTGAAAGCTGCTTTCATTCAATTTTTTCTTTCTTTTAATACCCAGTCACCTCTCCTGCCCCAATAAGGTAGTGTCAGGAACATACACACATCCATTCTCTAGATGACATTTATAAGGTACTGAAACCAGCATCATATCAACATCCCATTTCTAAAAAGTGCTTACCTCAATGACTGGCTTGAAAACCTGAGTGTAGCTGGTATCATCAATACCTTCCTTTAGGGGTACATTAACAGAATAGTATCTGCCACTCTCATGTCCAATTTCAAACATGTCACCTGTCAAAAAAAAGATATCAAAATTTAGCAGAAGCATCAAATAAATCTAAGGTAATAAACTTTATATCTACTTTTGACAAGGCAGTAACTCTAAAAGAAATGAACACTGCGAATCCTTCAGCTGAAGCTAAATCACAATAATGAAATCTTCACCCCTATATTAACTCATATCCCATTTGTCTCTGAAAATGCTAAAGTCAATGCATTCCTTCAAAAGAAGAAAAACAGTGACAGTACTGAGAAATGACATCTCACAAAGTGATGCCAGACAATGAATCAATTGTTTTTGAGTATATGAGTCAACAGCCATCAGAAAGTTAGTGAAGAGGATAGAGTATCTACTTGCTGTTGGCTCATCTAAAGCCTGGCGCATAGATACTGTAAGAATTGTTGATATCCTCAAAGTAAGGCAGTTTAGTGAACTCAGCCAGCTAAAAAGTGAAGAAGAAAAGGAAAAAAGGAAACAGAAGACAGTACTGGCTCTAATATTGATAACTCAACACCACAAAGTAGACAATAAACTGACAAGGAAGATCTGCTGGCACTGGTAATCGATGTGATATTGGAAAATGAAATACATCCACATGTATGTAATGAAAACATGATGAATTCAACCTAAGACTTTGGAGAAAGAAGTAAACAAACAAACAAATAACTCAAATGTCAGCATGAAGTGATATCCATAAGATGTATCATGGAGATGAGACAGCCCAAACCTTATGATTTTGATTGATCTTTCTTCCTCAAACATTTTAGTGCTATAGTCATCAATACTTAATTTCCTGCTACAAGTTAAATTCAGCATGGATCATAGCCTTGCTTGGCTGTCCACAGATAGTGTTCCGAATACACTTATAATAAGTTTGTTTGGCTGTCCACAGATAGTGTTCCAAATATACTTATAATAGGTTTGTTTGGCTGTCCACAGATAGTGTTCCAAATTTACTGAGTTACTGGAGCTGCGTGGAGATTTTAGGAACCTACTAGGTACCAGTGGATAGTTGTGTGCCTTTTCTAGGGACCTCCCAAGTCAGTGACACCTACCCCCATCCTTAGCACCTACTGCCACACCCCCACCACCCTCACTTTGGAATGGTTAATCAGGTAAATAATCAATTTCTTTTGCTAAGCAATATTTGCTTAAATCTAAATACTTAAGAGGAAAATGGTTTTGATAGTTTGTGTGTGCCAAAGCATATAAATCAGGTTATGTAAGTTTATGTACTCTGCATATGTAGGATAGGTCAATCTGGCAGATACTGTGTTTTTCTTTGATTAAAACTTACGATTTCATTCTTAAGAAAAAATGATTATTCAAGGTACTTTTTCATCTTATTATCATGGAGCAATGGTGTAACTGTAAATATATCCAACTATGTAACTGCAATTGATAACTTCCAAACAGAATTACAGATTTTCTTTAAACTTGGTAAAAATGTTGGGTATGACTAAAGAGCACAATCCAAACACTTCTCAGAAGCAATACTTCCCAGGAAACAATACTTTTTCAGTCTACATATTCAAGACTATGTTCAGCATAGGATAAAGAAACTGGACAGGGCAACATTGAGATAGGGTTTAGGGAAGACTGGATAGGGGCTAAAG
>JAUUDZ010209471.1:0-17658 GCA_032361705.1 Panulirus versicolor | reverse complement strand
TAGTAGTAGTTGCAGTATTAGCAGTAGTAGCAGTAGTAGCAGTAGCAGTAGTAGTATTAGTAGTAGAAGTAGTAGTGGTATTAGTAGTAGTTGTATTAATAGGCTAGTTATATTGTAATCACGTGAGAAGAATGGGTAATAATCCAGTTGTAATCTACCTGAACCTTAATCTACGTTCAAGTCTCCTTTTTGGGTCGAAACTGCAATATTTGTTGTTGTGTTGTTGTTGTTGCTATTGTTGTTGTTGATGTTGTTGATTTTCTTGCTTCTGTTGTTCTTTATGTGTTTGATGTTGATGTTGTTGATGATGTTGTTATTGATGTTTTTGTTGTTGTCGTTGTTGATGTTGTTGTTGTCATGGTTGTTGTTGATGTTGTTGTTGTTGTTGTTGTTGTTGATGTTGTTGTTGTGGTTGTTGTTGATGTTGTTGTTGATGATGTTGTTGTTGTTGATGTTGTTGTTGATGTTGTTGTTGTTGATGTTGTTGATGATGTTGTTGTTGTTGATGTTGTTGTTGTTGATGTTGTTGTTGTTGTTGATGTTGTTGATGTTGATGTTGTTGTTGTTGATGGTGGTGGTGGTGAGGGTCAGTACCACAATACAGTACCGGTCATTACAAGCACCTTGTTGTGTCATGCCTCCCACATCAGCCACAAGCCACACAAACCTCTCCTTGAAGTAGGCGTAAAGTTTGACATCAGCAGCGTTGAAGTACTCCAGGGTTGTGACCGAGTGTTCGCTCAGGTAGCTACGGTAACGATCCTTGCGAACGTTGCGAGCCATGGCCACCATATCTTCGTCGCTCCAACACATGAGATGCTTCAGCAGAACTAGTGACTCATCCATGCGTTCTGCTATCTGTCATCAGAAGAGCTGAGGGTTAGGCACAGGCTACATCCATCTGGCTGTGTCTCCCACTTCACCAATCACCATTTGTCGGAATCAATGATTAAAATTGATGATTGCTTGCTAGAGTGAGTTGTTATGTTTACTGTGTGATTGTGATCTGGAACACGTCAGACCAGCAGTTTGTTGGCTCCTCATAACCTAATATAAGATTTAGCTAATGAGGAAAACTGACAACTCATTCATGTAGTTTAACCGTAGCTTGTTACACGTGACTACAACTGGTTGTAATTTGTCTATAACCTGGACTACTTGAGATGTACAGTAATATAAAAAAAGTCTTGGTCACCCACGGGTCGATGATGTGGACAATGTGATGTATCGGTTAGGTTGGTACCGCTGGCCAGTATCGGTTAGGTTGGTACCGCTGGCCAGTATCGGTTAGGTTGGTACCGCTGGCCAGTATCGGTTAGGTTTGTACCGCTGGCCAGTATCGGTTAGGTTGGTACTGCTGGCCATACAATGTCATGTGTCGTTATAGGCTTAGCACATCATATCCATAATACAGTAACTAACATTATGCAACCGTTGTCATCAATGAAGACTGTGTGATAGTGCCGGCACACATGGTGGTGGCTGTAGACCACATAGTGAGCAGACATGTCACAAGCTGTGTGTACATACTGCGTGATGCCAGACACCGCCACATTATCGATCACAGACAGCATGCCAACCAGGGTCTATTACCAAAATTATCTTCCATGTCTTACTTTATACACAGTAGTAGGCATGTGAATATTGTACCAAGCAGATGATGAAGACAGTTATAGTAATATTCTGCCAGCAATATCCTGCATGTTAAGTGGAGGCACTGGTTAGTGATTCATTGTATGAATGTAGCATAACATCCTAAATATCATCAATGTAGTTCGTAACACCAGTTATTATGAACACAATCATCTGCATGTATTACATCAGAGGCAGGAAAATGGTGGTGTAAAGCAGTAACTAACACTGCGGTCATTACCCGGTATACACCATTGCACAATCTTCACAAAGTTAGTGGAAGAAGATGTGGCACTGCTACATGCGTCCATCCCTTACATACCCACACGTTCACATGATCAATGAGGAGCACGAATGTCAGAGCTGAAACCCAGAGAACTGCAAGACACTTGTGTCACTATATATATATATATATATATATATACACATTATCATTTTTATTATACTTTGTCACTGTCTCCCGCGTTAGCGAGGTAGCGCGAGGAAACAGACGAAAGAATGGCCCAACCCACCCACATACACATGTACATACATACACGTCTACACACGCAAATATACATACCTATACATCTCAATGTATACATATATATACACATACAGACATATACATATATACACATGCACATAATTCATACTGTCTGCCTTTATTCAATATGCATTTTAATCAACTATAATTCCTATGACCATCCACTTAAAGGAAGGGGAATATGCATTTCAGGGTGATCAAATAAGAGAAGACGTTTCCGAGGTTTAGTCTCCCTTCTGTGATTGTGAAGGAGCTTAAATACTCCTGTACCAATATTCATGGGCTTCCCCATAATGATGCAGTCACTAACACCCTTGATGGGGTTACTCTGACCATGATATGCTGCATCAAACAAATGATCTGCAGTCTTCTCAAACTGAAATAAGATGGAAAATGTTGAGTGCTATTTCTGAGCTTTAACTCTACTTCTTTACATTTCATTATGAAAATTATTTGTTTTTAAGACAAGAAAGATTTGAATGTTACTGAGGAATACTGTACACAAACAAAAGTGAAAGATCATTAATTGCTAAATATGGAGTTCTATACCTGTGGGGAAAGTGAATCTGATTAAATATGAGGTTATAAGATCATTAAAACAAGCATGAACAATATTGGTAGGAAAACAACATTCTCATACCTATAAAAAAAATTGATGATGGAGATGAATTTATGTTTTCAAATGAGAATGGAAACAGGAAGAAAATTTTACCTGACTTTTGGTGACTTCTATGGGTTTGATACTGTCATCCAAACAGGTGATACTGTGAACATTGCAAGTGATGCTGGCTTTAATGAAGTGGAGGAGTTGCTTAAATCACACTGAGATCTCTCGAATGAAGAATTAGTGCAACTTGAATAATAACAAGCTAAATAAGAAACTCTTCTTGCTGAAACATTATCCAAACAAGAGTTAACTAAAAAATGAACATTAAAGGCTTTACAGCGTGTGGATGAAGCTTAGAATATTTTCAACAGCGTGTGGATGAAGCTTAGAATATTTTCAGTGATAAAGTTTATCCTTGGAAAGACTTAGTTCTGAAGTTATGCTGATGGATGATCCCAAAAGTTGTTATAAAGACATTTACCAGCATAAAAAAAGATCACATCAAGATCACACCAAAGCAGCAAGAGAAGCCAAGAATTTTACCAAAAGATCTCATCCACAGATGATCCTGCCACTTCATATGCCTAACTCTGCCACTCACTCCTACACCTCAACCCACATTTATATGCAAATTTATAATCAGTAGTAAGTTTACATGTTACAAATACAGTAAAGAGATACCCTGGTTGGCAATGCTTTGTTATATACTGTATTGTTGAAATGCTCTTCCATCAGCAATTCTTTTTAATAAAAAAATTATATTCATTTATTGGTTCAGTCCCATGCAAGAACACACGACATGTATCAGTCTCTTCTTTTCTCTGAGATGCACACTCAACCAATGGGAAGAGTATAAGGTGATCAGCATTTAGCCAATCAGCACCTTGGGCCTCCAGCTCCCTCCCTATGGCCATGTTTAACCCTACTTTTGTTTGTGCAAGAGACTTATCATGTTTGGAAAAAGTCCTGCAGGTATTAGTGTTGGTAATGTGGGTAAGCATTTAAAGGAAAGTATCAGTTTTGATGTGAAAATGTAGGTTGTGCAGCAGGATGAAACTCCTCACATTCATGTTTGCAGGAGACTGACAAGCTTATTTCTTATATTTCTGCCTAATTTTGCATGCACAACTGACTCAAAATTTCTGGGAAAAGACCTGCAAGTATTAATGTTGGTAATCTGGGCAAGCATCCATGGAAAAGCATGAGATTGGACATGAAAATGAAGGCTTTCCACCTGCTGTGGTGGGTTCATTCACAATTTTGCTAATTTTGTGTAAGCAACTAATTCATGTCTGGAAAAAGGCCTGAAGGTGTTAAGTGTTGGTAATGTGTGCAAGCATTCATGAAAAAGCATCAATTTGGATGTGAAAATGCAAGTAATAAGGCATGATGAGGCTCATTACATTCATGTTTTCAGTACCATGGTGGGCTTATTTCACATATTTTTTTCCTATCTTTGTATGTGCAATTTACTCATAATGTCTGGAAAAAGGCCCACAGGCACTGGTACTGCTAATGCAGCCAAACATTCAAGCAAAAGCATCAGTTTGTATGTGAAATGTTGGTTTTACTGCATATAGAAGTTGGTTACCTTACACTGCTCTAAATGAATGCAATAGTGAATACAGTACTGTAACATATATTTTTATTTCATTTTAACATCATTGAAAATAAAATTCATTAATCATAAACTGATTTAAAACATCAATCATGTGCATACAATCATTGTTTGTGTTATTACCAATATTCCAATCAAGCCCTCATATATTGCATACAGGTTAGCAGTGGTGTTAACTATATGCATCTCCAATGGAGCCATGTTATACCTCCTTTGTTTAGTTCTCACTGTGATTAGTATTTGGTTTTCAGGAACAAATCCTAGGTGCTAATCATAGTATTTCTGTACTTTTCATAAAAATGACATATATTTACATGGTAATACTGTACTGTACATCAATTTATTTTTTTCCATATGTTTGTCATTTCCTGCATTAGCAAGGTAGTGCCAGGAACAGATGAAGAAATGGCACTAATATACTCACATCTACTCTTTAGGTAACATGTATAATGCACCAAAACTAGAGTTCCCCCATCCACAGTCCAAGCTCCAATGAAACTTTCTGTGGCCTTCCCTGACCACTCTATATGCTGCTCTGGTTCAGTTGAATGTTCAGGGCCCTATAATTCATATAGCCTTCCACTCCATCCTTCCATTTAATTCTCAGTCATCCTTTCTTGTTTTCTTCTTTTCCGATGCACATAACCACTTTGTCGGTGTCCCCTCACTCATCCTCTCCATTTGTCCGAACCATTTCAGTACATCCTGATCAGCTCCCTCAAACATACTTTGCTTACTAACAATATCCTCTCATACTGTGGGGGTGTAACCAAGATGAGAAGAAAGAAGATTGGTACTATGTTTTGGGAGATAAATGTGGAAAATCTGGCTCTGAGTTTCACTAAACTTAAGGGGAGAGGGGAAGAATAGTTTGGGAATATTCTAAGTGTAAAGTCTAGGGTTTGTGTGATGGTAAGAGCAATAAAGATGGTGGCATTTCTGCTTAAGGAGGAGTTGTATGAACGTATGAAAGCATGGAAATGAGCCCTAGACTAATGTGGGTGAAAATGAAAGTGAATTATGAAAGGTGGGAACTGTTAATGTTTATGCAACTGGGAATGAGAGGTGTAAGGAGGAAAGTTAAGTGAGTCGGCTGTTATGATGTGAGGGGTTGAGTTACAGTAATGGGTGATCTGAAAGCAACAATGGGCGATCTTACATCTGTTAGAGAGTGTTTATCAACAGGTTAATGTAAATGAATGTTTGATTTTTGCTGGTGGTTTTCTTATAAATATGAAGCAGCAGCTTTTAACCAGTTTTCTCACCCTGCAAATTTCAAAAGCGGGAGCAAAAATAAAAGGAAAATCACTTGTTCAAGACATTCCATCACCTATTCAACAAAATTAGGCAACTACTGTTGTTCAGCTGCAGTGACAAGAAAATCTCTGTCAATCAACAAGACAGCCCAATTCAAAACTAAATTTAGCTAAGCCAACAGGTGTATGAATTCACGTTACTTTTCATCTACTTTACAGATGGATGACTAAATTTTTAAAGACTTCTGGTGCAGAAATAACAGTCAGTGAAATCTGCCTCCAGCAAGTTTAAGGGTCTCGATGGAAAAATTAAACAAAGTCTCGGAGCAACGAACCAATGTGAAGTCCCAAATTCTAACTGGAACATGAATGAATTACTGAAAGAAAAAAGGGGATGAGGGGTGAAGCTTATACAGATGCATATCAGGTTGCACGCCCCATACTGATGTCATTTGCTTACTTGGAGAAACTAAGTCAATATATTCAAACAAAGAACCTGAAAGAGAATAAGCTGTGAGACTGAAACTGATGTTGTGAAATATCTGAAACACAAACAGATGAGGGTAGGTGCGTAAACATTTGTACAGGCCATTAAACACAGTACAAAACTAAATCTGTTCAAATGAGTCCACTTACAGAGGCAAGCATAAGGACCGACTCCTTCATCTTTGACAGTCCATGACGAGTGATGCCTAATACTTGGCCACGACAGGTCATGAGGTCAGCTAAAAGCATAACATGCCGTCGATCAACACTAAGACCGTGAGTTTCCATTGTTACTGTTATCTCTTTAATGATAGTTGCTCTGTGGGAGATAGATGATGCAGTTATCTCTACAGGTATTAATCAATTAAATCTCAAACAGTGATACAGAAGTTAAAAAAAAAGAATATATATGCAACACTAATGTTATATTAAACAAAATTTAATCTTTAATTCTGAGACTGCTGAAGGAGAAGTATCAAGTTGTTCTGTAAAGATAGCTAGAAAATGTCATCAAACCTGAACCCATGACTGTAAGATGGAAATTTTCCGTATGTATGACCAAAAGTATGTCTCAGTACTGTACATTAATTTGTAATGTATAATCCTTCATTTCCACAGAAAATGTCATCATCAGCAAAAAATCAGAGCCATAACATTAACTCTAACTTCTAAAATGTGCAAGGGACTGAATGAAAGCTTTAAAATTTTCTAATATGAAGACACAACTAGAAATTCTTTACAAATGCAACAAGGTCCTTTGAATAAAATCACAGTATATACCAAAAAGTACCAAAAAGAATTTCTAAAAAAAAAATTCTTTTGCTTTAACATCATATTTGATCTGGAAAACTGGTTTTTATACCAACATATAAAGATACAAAATATGAAGTACAATATCTCTCATCCTTTTTTAACCACCTGCTACATCATTAATGATGTGGTATGGCTCAGTTTGACTAGAAAAAGCATTTCAAAAATTTTCTGTGGACAAAAATTACCTATACTAGTTCATCAGAAATATACAGTTGGGTACTTTTAAAACCTAAACATCTGCTATCTAGCATCCTTGTGGCAGCAAACCATGGATCATCTTATTAATGGTCAGTCAACTTTTTTTTTTCCAACAACATATTGGTTGCTGGCAAGACTCCTGTACAGGAGGAGCCCAACACTTGACACTGAGAACTGCTCAAGAAAATTCAGCTAAACAAATAATACAGAAAGTTTGGTGCACCAAAGCAAAATATCTGGGGCTTTGCACTGATGGTACTAGCACTCACAAGACTGGGGGGGAAAAAATCACAGAAGGGAAAACTATAATTTGTTAAAAACCTACTGTTCTTCCTTGGTTTAATTACCTTTTACAGGAAATTTAATCCCAAATGGCAACCAGTGCAACTCCCTTTATCATAAGTTATACACAGATCTAGTTAGGGGTCAGATTAAAAGAGTACCAATGAGTGGCTGAAAACCCTGAAAGAAAGTTTACTTCACCAAAAGTTTGTACTCATTCCAGGTCCGAGCTACCTATTAAACTTGGCTGTATTAGTTTGGGGCGCTGTTTTGGCACATGTCATTTTGTAATGGTGAGGAGAGACCCACAGCCTTTGGATCATGATCATTAAATCAAACTTTCTGAAAAGAACTATTCTCATATACAGAGAGAGAAGCACCAGTTCTCGATTATGGAGTGAAAATTTTCACACATACATTTATCGGTGATTAAGATTCACTTTGGTCAGCAGCCATAAACATTACTGACGATACCAGGTCCTAAGCCAGGATTTTCTTCATTGATAGCAGCAAGCGTACAATTCTGGCCATTACACTTTCTGCTTCTAGGTTGGAATTGGAATATTGGTCCACCTACAGTATAAGGAATGCAGGTGCCTCATTTCACATGCTAGTTAACTTAGAACCTTGTGATACTACCACAATATTATCTTAGCAACAAACCATACATAAATCATTCAGAACAATTGCTGGCTCAACACTTTCATAACGAAACAAAAAAAATTTCCCATACAATTTCGTTTCAATATGCCTGGCACTCAGTTCTTTGTAACAGCGTTAAACCCTTCACATCCAAACAACTACATAACCATCAACCAACCACAAACAGAAAGAAAATGTTACCGTTGCATCACACTTCAGCAAACTACATTTACAGATCCTCCTTCCTGCAATAAACATAATATTAACAAAATGCCTCTGAGGTTGGGCCAAGTCCTACACATTTTTCCATTATTCACCCTGACAATTTCATATGCCACAGTTCAGACTATTAAAAGCAAGAAACCCCTCTGTATAAAACATCAATCCAGTTAATTTCATCCCATGAATACCTCTTTCTCTCCTGAATGTTCAAACCCCAATACTTGAAAGCCTTTCTCAATCTACCCTTCCATCACCTTGATCTCCCTCTCTCCTTCCATCCTCCATTTCTGGTAAACAGATCTTACTTCATCCAATCTCTCCCTTTAGCATAATCTCTTGTATAATTGGAATAGTTATATCATTCTCTGAAAATGACTCTCTTAACTTTTTTGTGTAATATATGAAAATGACTGTTCATTTCTTTGTGTAATATACCTTTGTGCTCCTTATATTCTAATACTGCATAAGATAATACTCACCTAGCGGCTTCAATGCCAAGACATGTAAAAACTTCATACGTGTTATTGGAGGTACACTTGGTGCCTTCAACGCCATAAGTAGCAATGACTTCTCGCAGGTTGTCTCCCTCTACTAGAAGTTCATAATGTGGGGATCCACCAGGACCAGTGTCATTCTATAAAGTAGATAAAGTGACTATTGACTTTAAAATCATTCAGTAAATTTGTCTCTGATTAAGTGTCTCAATGGTGAAAAATTAGTTGTGGATGAATACAGGTATTTGGGGATGATGATCAGCAAGGACAGTAGTGAAAAAACTGAAGTTGTGTGTAGAATCTTGCAAGGATGCCACAATTATCATCTTTTACTTTCCATTCTTTCAAGATGCTCCACCTATCCCAGCTGTGATTCCTCTATCTGGCTGGTCATGGGTTTCAATTCTTTATTTTCACATTTACTCCAGAGTTTCACAATGTTAAAGAATTAATGTGAGAAAAATTAAGAATCCTGAAAGCCTACAAATATTTATCAACAATGACTCAAGCCTTCATACATTATATAAAATTTGCAGGACTATAATCAAATAAACAAAATGCTAATTTAGTAAAAATCCTATAACTATGAATGGAAAATGCTAAAAACTTTTTATTGCTTTTAGCTTATCTCATTCTCTTGGTCAAATCTTGGAATGACAGTACGTGTACAGTAATAAAAAAGTACATGTGACAATAATGCACATAAAATGGTGTATCTAACTTACTTGATTAATGACAGCACGATTCACTGATGGCAAACCCTTGATGATAACTTTGGTAATGTGTTGCTTCAGATGCTGAAGCTGGTAGTACATTGATGAAGCTTTGGTTCTAGAAGGCCTGACTGTGATGATTGTATCAGACTCTACGCAAACATCCATTTCTTTCACCTGTAAACAATATTCTATGACTACACCAAACCCAAAGATGAGAAAGCAAAATGGGACAATAGGTAGTGTTTGAAATATAAAGCTTTCTAACAAGCTTTCTATACTAGTAGCATAGACATAAAGGTGAACTACTAAAGCACAGCTTCCCTATCACTGAATGACTGGATAATGAGAGCTCCTCCCTATCTATATCTCTGACATCTGTTCCCTTCTGAAACTCCCTCAAGTGGGTGGCCACGGAAAAAGTCTCCATAACTGGTGAACTCCTATACCACTTTTTAGCCTTCAGTGTATCACCCTTAAAGGGCCACTGCCAGATGGCAACTCTAGCATGGTGTTTTCAGATGCTTCTGCCTATTGTTCCTACAGACCATTTCATAATTAAACCAATTTGCATAATTCCATACCAAAAGTGTTAAAGCTGCTTGTGGAGCTTCATTATTTGAAAGTTTGCAAAGGTATGGTGTTTGAAAATTCTGGAAAAGGATAGCATCCTCTCAAAAATACAAAGCAAATTTATGAACAAAACAGAACAAGAGGAAAAGAATTAAACAGTCACACATTCATTGGGATACCTTTAATTTGGAGGTGCAGATTGAATATTTGATGGAATGAGCATCAACCTCCAGTTTCAGCAGTCTTATGCGGTCCATGGCTAACTTCAGCAATATGAAGCAATCGTCTGGCAGGAAGACTTCTTCTACATATTCACACACTTCACCCAACAAAGTCTTCTCAACACGGCCTTTAACTTGACGAGCTTTCTCTGGATCTGAGTCATCCTTCAGTTTTGCTGTGATTATAGGTGTTGAAATACTATGTGATGCATTGATAATTTCCAGAATACTGAAAGAAAAAAGTGAATATAAATAAATTCCTTAAAGAGATTTATATAACACTGCAAAAATACCTAGACATGACCAGGTATTTTCTGTTGCACCAGACAGGAAATTTTTGACCCGATAAGCTTCCTCATCTGTTCTGGAGATCATACATCTCTTCAACATTAAAACATCTACTCAACATATCATAAGACGTTCATGTCCATGAAGCAAGTTCCACACTGAAGAAACTGAACTCCACAGCTGTCATGAATTCATCCCATAAAGACATCCACAAAACATCACTATGTCCTTACTAAAGCCTGGTCTTGGGATATACATCTAACTGCAGCTTCCCATAGTTATTATTTTGAGATTAACAAATAAGGGCTGACTATTATGATACCTCATTCTTTCCTTAGTGAAGCTATAAATCTCTCTCTCTCATCTCTCCTTTTGCCATCCATATGATTCAGGTCTACAAATACCTGAGAAGCTCATATCTACTTCTTCCAAATACTTTTCCTCATGACCTTCATTCTTACCTTTCCTCTGAGGTCACAACAGGGGTATGTTTTTGCTCTGGCAATACTGAATATCATAAAAGAAAAACTTTTTATTAAAAATCTGTTTTTTGCACATCGACTCGTATTTGACAGGTTCAGTAAATCAAGTCTAACTCACCGAGGGACACCAAGTGTAATGTTCATGGCAGCCACACCAGCAAAATGGAAAGTCTTGAGTGTCATCTGTGTTCCTGGTTCACCAATACTCTGAGCACACAGGGCACCCACAGCTGTGCCTGGCTCCATCACAGCTGCCTGATACCGATCCAAGCAGGAGTTGAGAAAATGAATCAACTGAGTAAAGGTTAATCGCTCTATGTGACGTTCAACTGGATGCGACTTACGGCCTGTGGCTTTACTTAAGCGTGATCGAATCTGAAAAAAAAGAAAGAAATATATGTTTTGAAGAGCAGTCCCGTAAGCATGTGAAATCATGCAATTGTCTGTTCAACTGCAGATGGAGAGCTCTAGTTCTGGCACATAAAACATGAAAATTAAAGACTGGATGTGTGCATTTTGCCGACCTTGTTTATTCATTCCTGATGCTTTCCTTAACATGGCAGGAAATGAAATGTGGTATAAGAAAAAAAATCTACACCAATAAACAGATAAAAAATCTAAGAATCATTTTTTACAGTATCAATATTAGGGCACTGGGACTATATCCTTTAACCAAGTCTTCTCAGAGGAAATACTTTTGGCCTAAATATGTCTCCAACGAAACTGACATCTAAAATGTTTTCCAATACCTTATCAACCTTCTTGGCAAATTTTTCCATAAAAGCCTTCAGTTCATCTTTGAACTCATCTGACAACTCCTTAAATGCATCCTCAGCTAGATACTTCTTTGCCAGTTGGAGGATCTCAGTGCCTGTGAGTGGATCTTCCTCAGGGAATGGATTCTTGGCACGAATGTGGTCCAAAACACGTTCCAGATCTATGGGTCCTGTGCTGCCCTCCAACTCAGTTGGATCTAGGCCATCACCACCATATTTGATCTGAAAATGAATTTCATGAGAATATCTCTGAAAACTGTAAACAGAAACAAAACATACAAGAGATACCATAAGTGTTATGAGAATCATAAGACCACCAGTTTCAAGATTTTGATATTCCTTAAAATGCCACTGGCCCTTACTTTTCCTACCACATTCACACTGCCATCCTATAAAATGTCTTCATGTTGCATCATGAAAAAGTAATAAAAAAGCATTCACAAATGTAAAATCAAGTGGGGATGGAAGTACGAGAAGGTATGTAAACAAGAATGGGCATGGTACAGCTATGGAGAGATCATCCCTGCAAGACTCTGACTTCTCTGAGTAAATTGGCTCCATGTCATGTTTTCTTAACTGAATGTCCCCATCATAATGACGACCATAAGATGCTGTCAACCATAAAATCTTTGAGAAACCTGAGGACAGAGATACTGTTTGGTTCCTTATGCAAACTACAAGATTAAAGCTTTGAGATGCTGCCACAGTGAGTCTGCACATTTCATTAACAGGTACTTTACAGTGGTTAGCACTTTGCACACGCAAATCACTGTCTTAATTACAGGGTCAAGTCTAAGCAGGGTTTGCAACTGGCATCTATCTCTGACATCATACTAACAACTAAGAAGCAAGAATGAAAACTATTCCAGTAACTTTCATGTCACAACTAACTTTCTATGACTATCAAAAATGAAAACTATTCTATTAACTTTCATGTCACAACTAACTTTCTATGACTATCAAAAAGTCAAGTAGAGATGATCTCTGTATAGATGTATAATCCCACCTCTTGTTTCATAGCTTTTGACACATCCTTACATGATCTTACATTTTTTTAATTCTATTCTTGTATTGTGTACTGAAAGTATATTTGTTTCACTGTCTTGATCTCCTGAATGATGTGAAGCACTGATGAGGTGTTGCAGGAAGCAGCCGCTTGATGATGTGTTCTGAGTACCCAGTGCACCTAGAAATCTCATGTGTACCCACATTTTCTTGCTCCCAGGCAAGCTTTCAAGCTTTTTCCTCCTAAGAAAGGTAAGAGCTGACAATCTTGAAGCACAGGTGGATGATATATAGTAACCAGAAATGATATTACCAAAATGAAGTGGCAGCCAAGAAGAGTTAAAAAAGAACACTTTTCCCTCAAGACAGCCTGAGGCACACTGAGGCAGGATGCTAGTGCTCACACCATTAGAAACACGTCTCAGTGATCAGGTGTATGTAGATTTCAACCTGAGAGCATCATATGCTTATAACCAAAATAAAACTAAGTCATGTACTGCCTTTGAAAATATACAGGGAGCAGATAATGTTTTTGTGGACACTGTAAGTGTAGCAGATATACTGCTTGTAGAGGGTACTGAGGGAATCTATTTTTCTGTCCAAAATTGACATCTATGAATGTTTTGGAGGCTTTAGTTTGCTTCTGGATTTTGTATTGATGTTTGTATTGTGAAGGGTATATGGTGTTCTGTTGACTGAAAGTAGTTCTTCTTTTAGGGAACTGTGATGGAACAGGTAGGATTTATATCTGTCATGGGTGAATAGGATTATGGTGGCCTTCTGTAGGGATACAGATATTCTAATTCATGAAAGTTGGTATTCTAATTGTATGGGGTAGTGCTGCAATGCTTGTGCAGAACTGGGGTGCTGAGATATAACTGTGAGGTTGTCTGAAATATGAAACAAAGTTCACATTCGTAAATCATAACAAACCTGTCATACACACATTAGAAGCCACACTACCCTGACAAAAATGAATCACACTTTCCTGTCTATGCTCTATATATCACCCATCCCTACAACACTACAAACACAGAATATATCCCAAGGCTATTCCTCTCCACAACGCAACTACCATAATGAGGACACCGAGCACTTACTATTTATCTGTACCTCACACACTCTCAATGCAAAGCTGCACACAACATCACAATACTTTATGACCTATGGTCCTGACCAGTACACATAAGCAGCTTCCTGAGCACTGCAGGATCCTCAAAAGATAAAAAGGACTCCTGGGGCAGGAAGTATTCATTTTACATGTTTGCTACTTCCTGCATGAACAAGGGAGTGTCTGGAACAAAAGAGGGAGTCTAAGAGGAAATATCCTCTCAGTATGATATTATTTTCATGGAAAAAACTTCATAAAAGGCAAACAAAGAAACCCCAAGTTTGTATCTTAGTCTACTAAAAAACAATATGCAAATGTACCTGAATAATGTCCTGTGTTGAATTTCGAACGGTCATGTCATAAGCCACATACAAATCCTCAAGTGACTTAACCAGGCGTCGCTGCATATAGCCTGTCTCAGAGGTTTTCACAGCTGTGTCAACCAAACCCTCTCGACCAGCCATAGTATGAAAGATGAATTCAGTAGGAGTCATGCCAGAGAAAAAACTGTTGCTCACAAAACCCTTTGCTGCTGGTATCTTTGAGTGTCTGCAAACAAAAAAAAAGAAAAAAAAAAGAAAACAACCATTTCAAATGAAATGCATGAGACACAATACATAATCCAATTTAAACCTCCAGGAAATCATAGCTTAGTAGAACTTACATATCAAATAGCTAAGAAGACAAAACTTGACTTAAAGAACCTGAATTAAAGTACGAAGTAATACTGATGTTACTCTGAAACATTGTAATCCATGATAATATCATTAACTTGATTCCAATGTAAAGTGGATGGGGCAAACAGGCATGTAACTTTTCCTGGGAATTATGTTTTTCAAAATATGGTTCCCAACACTATCACAACACGCTGGAACAGGGTACAAACTCCTCCTTCCAGGGAGACACCAATGGTAAGCATCAAAATAGTCATACACATTTCAAAACCTCACACAAATTAAAGGCTTGATCATTCAGCTGTATGGAGATAAGACAGAATAAATTGGAGGCCTGAAGGCATATCACAGAGGCAAACCAAGTGTGTTATATTACATAAGGAGATAAACTATCAACACAGTCCATCTGCAGCTAATCTTTATGGTCCTAAGCCACTCACTTTGTCATTAAAACTCTATAAAAATATCCCTCACAAAGCCCATCATCACAGCAAATATGACCTTACAATAAAGAAACCCATTTGGTTCCATGTCAACTAAAAACTCATACTGAAGTCCAAACAATCACCTACACACTCGGTCCAACACCACTCATCCCCCTAACCCATTAGACAGTCTGTTCTCCAAAATCTTGATCCCAATAAAACTTGCAGTCTAGACAGCATTCACTCTAGCTTTGGGAAATATGACCAAGAATTAGCAAAATTCATATATTCCTATAACCTGATACTCAACACTCTTCCTTTTTCAAATTATGCTGTCCCACCTATACTAACACAATCACATAATTCCATCCAAATCAACACACAATCACACGGACTGTGCATAACCGTGTCTTACCTGAGTCTTAACCCTAAACCCATTCCTCCACCACATTCTTATATGATCACTTCCTAAATTCCTTTTACTACTTCCTACAGCTTCCCCTACAATATGTGTCCTCATGTGTCCTCAACTTATTCCATAATCCTTTCTTGCTAACTTAATCATAAACTTAAAATATACATTAGCCTTGAAGAATGAATGACATTCTCTCCAGATGGTGTTCCTCAACCTCAGAGAATCCTTAGGATCCCTGGATATTTAGGACCCTCTAACCCTATGCCTTCTGGACAGGTAACTTCCCTAGAACCCACCATTAAACCACACATTCAGTGCTAGTGGCCACCTTGCTTGGACTCAGGCCCACTCCTTGGTTATCAACGACCTCACATTGAACACACTATCATCATCCTTCACCCAACTAGGGTTGGCAGTGACCTGCTACTTCTTAATCAAATTACAGACATCAACCCGATGATGATCATTCCTGGTTAAGAAAGAGTTTCCTTGAAAGAAAAAAAGGGAAAGTGGGTCAGAATATAAAAACATGGAAAAAACACTCATAGGTCTCTGTTGTAAGGAGAAATTGTTTCATTCTTCAAAACTTACAATTTACTCCAGGGTCACAAGGTCCCACAATCTTGAGAGAATAACAAATGAAGGTGGAGGGTTGAAGAAAAACTTCCTTTTGATAACTTAGTTGTCCTGGGGAATACTAGAATCTGTCTGTCTTGAAGGTGGCATACCCAGCTCCCTAAAAGGTAGGTCCTCCACGTCTAGTCTAAGATACTGTTCATTGAACATGCTTGAGCAAAGCTAAATCATCTAAAAGATGCTGTGGACATTGTGAGAAAAAGTCTATGAAACAGACAAAGTCCATTCCTTTAAGAAAAAAGTGGCAGAGGTGACAGTCTACCAAGACACCAGTCAAAAAAGTATAGAGGTGACTGTCTATCAAAACACAAGACAAAGTCAATGTGGCATAACCCAAAACAAATGATAAAGAATAACTGGGTGGCAGAAGAGAGTTGTACAACAAACAAGCAGTGTGGTAAGTGCCACAAGCTAGCTCTACCATCAAGGCAAAATCTTGTTGTAGGTACTTGCATTCAAACCTTCCACCAATAATACTTGGGTTCCTTACATCAAAACAGCTGATATACTCACTCGGCTCTTCCCAAAACACTGATCTGTCTCACTCCTCCCTACTCTGGCAACCATAGGACTAAGCAGATGCTAAATTACAGAAGTAACTACAGTAAGAGTACTGATTCTCTCAAGGGAACATGATGGTGGATTGAATACAAATCAACCTGTGAAATTATATTTTCCTAATACAAAAGTTCATTCATGTCTTAAATATTGCAACTTTAGTTATATGCTGGACTTATGAAATATTACGCTTTGTTTCCAATTCTAATTCATATTCCTTGCAAACACTATGTCTTCACTTACTGAAAAATATCTGTTTTCAAAGAAGTACAGTATTTCCTATTAAACTTTCCAGTTTAGGTTTCCATTTATATCCGCTAACCTCTCTAAGCCAATTCTGGAAAACACATCCTCATCTAAATCAGTCACATCAAAATCTTTTAAATCGTAATAATATCCTTTCCGTTCTTAAGGAATGAAACAATATGGTATTCATAACTAAAACAACAATAATTCACACTATACTTAACTCATTCCATGCAGCACATGGCTTTCATAGGTTTGCCTTTTCCATGTGGAACATGGCTTCTGCAGTTTTAAATGTTGCACTTTTGAAAGCATGCCAACAGGATTACTATGATACCCATAAGTTGCCAAGAGCCATACCTCCCTATAACGTTTATGATTAATCATCAAAATTTTTTTCCTGCTTGCCTTTTCCGCCATGAGGAGGAAGCATCAAGAAAAGAAACCTGAGTCTTACAGGAATATTTTTGCAACTATGTACATAGGTATAATTGGCACTGTATACCTTATTTTAGGCTCTTGTATAAGCACCTTTGTAATCCTCTGGCACTGTGTTGTCATAGTAGGATTTGGAGTAAATCGCAACAAAGCACAAACACCTTTGGATCTCTCATTGCCCCCAAAAGAAAAATATTATTATACTAATCCTTAAAAGAAACTGCAAAAACATTTCCAAACTTGTCAAGTTCACATTCAAATATCTGTAATCTCTAACACAACCTTAGTCTCTTAACTTTCATCCCTATACATACATGGGCT
>JAUUDZ010209143.1:0-17661 GCA_032361705.1 Panulirus versicolor | reverse complement strand
TGCTATCATGCACAAAGTTTTCAGAACTGCCAGCATTAGTAAGAGCATTACCAGGAATCCCACTGATCTTTGAACAGCGTACAGATTTATCAAGGCATGAAGATGTGGCTTCAGCTACTGTAGCAAGCATTGCTGCAGAATGTTTTGAGTTGAGGAGACTATTTGACTGTTTCACTGATTGACATACCTTAACATAATGCTCCTTTTTCTTACATTTCAAACATATCTCTCTAATATAACATTGACTGCAGCGGTAGACGTAGTAACCACAGAAGAAACAGAGAAGCGCTGGCTGTAGCAAGAGAAACTGTATCACCTTTCTTTTGCGTGATTTCTAAATCATCTGCATGATTCAGCAGTTGGGGCACCGCAGCATTTATTGGTTTAGCCACAGAATAAGATGCAGAATATTTCTATGCCATCTCTAATGTGCAGGCCCGCTCTTACACAGTCTTTAAATTTAGGGATAGTTTCCTAGCAGTTGCTGGCGTACTGAGCCAGAGGGTAACCCATTAGTAAAGGCATCTATAACATAGTTGTCGCATGCCTCCACTGCAGTCACAGCTTCAATGCCTGGAGAAACTGGTCTAGACTCACCTGGTTCTTGTCTACAAGTGGCAAGAACATGTCTGGTGAATATTTCATTTTTGGGTTTCACATACAACACTGTCAAGGCCTTCTCAGCTTTTTCATACATATCACAGTCTGTTATGTAGTCATACACCAGTGGATCAATGTAGTTAGTCAGGAGAACAAGTTTATCAGCTGCAGGAGAAGTTTTCTGCACACCCAGGGAAAAGTCTGTAAATGTCTTAAGCCAGTCTGGATCTGCATTAAAGTGGTTAGGGCACAGAAACCATTCCATGACCTCTTAGAAATTGTTTCTGCTGTAAATTGAAGCAAACTAACTGGATAACAGTATTTGTGGTTTTACTTACAAACAACAGTATTGCAGTTACATCCTGTAACAAAACGTGTAGCTATACACATCATTACACTTATACTCAAGTTATACATCTAGTAGACAAACCAACATAAACAAAACCTTATCCATAATTCTTATGAATTCGTATATGTACATGTGTATATATGTATATATCTGTGTATGTATATGTATGTACACATTGAAATGTATACGTATGTATATGTGAGTGCATGGGCGTTTATGTATATACATGTGTATGTGGGTTGGTTGGGCCATTCTTTTGTCTGTTTCCTAGCGCTACCTTGCCAACGCAGGAGACAGTGACCAATCATAATAAATCATTAACTCCCCAGTTTGTTAAATCCAAAATCTGTTAAATCAGGGGTTTACTGTTTAAATGTACCAGGAAACATAAAACTGTATAATATGGAGTGAATTCTACTAATTAAAAGAAAATAGCACACTCTGAATCCCCGTGCAGCCTTCTCTTCATTAGAAATGTTTATTCTCAAAGGCTTCCTCTTCTAAATAATTTGGTCTCCTCCAAATTAAAAACCCTTTTCAGAGAATAACTGCCTTCCTCATTAATGGTCTTGAGGGTACCTGGGAAATTTTTGAAAGCAGTAACATCAGAAGCAGCAGCCTCACCAATCACCTTGATGCGGTGGTAATTGTAGCATTTCCTAAAATTTGTGAACCAACCAGGACCTGGTTGAAATGTCTCTGCTGCTCCTTCTGCTGCCACATCATCATATATACTCTAGGCCTTTGCTTCTCCATAGCAAAACTTTAGGAATACAAGGTTTTAGATGCAATGACTAATGTTACACTCTTGGCACTCTCCCTGATCTTCTCTGCATTATCACAAATAGTCTGTAAAGTAGGTTCACTAAGTCTAAGGCAGGCAGAATATTAGCTGTTCATTCACCTCTCTTATAACATTTGAGCACATCCACCTTAACCTAAATGGCAATAGCCTTTATATCTTAACACCACTGATGCAAGAAAAATTTAACAGAAGCTTTGGTGGTAAGATACAAGGGGCATAACATGTGCAATACACAGTATACTGCAGCACATGGTACTGTAACATTCCATGACTACAGACAATTCCGACACCATGCGTACATGCACTTTTTGCCTGGCACTGACAATGCCATATGATCACACTGCCAGCCTAATGATGATCATGTTATTCCAACCTCAAGCTCACATAAATTAAAAAAGGTGTAAATGGACCATGTGAACTATTCTAAAAATGGCATAAAACAAGAGGTCCCTTTAAGATAAAATGAGTAGATTCTAATAAGACAATCTAACAAAAGAAAAATAATAAAACATACCATATGCTGTCCCAGGGCCAAATTCATTTCCTGCTTGAACCATATCCAACCCTAAATATTCCAGGTTACTAAGTCTATTTGGACGGCGTTTTTCAATCTTTTCAAAGATCATATCTTCTACCCTGTTCCCTGTTAAAATCCAAAACAAAATACATCAGATGATCAATAAGATCACTCTTTCATTACACAAAATCAGCATAAGTTTTCATCATTTTCCAGATACAAGCCATTCATTATGAACACCTAAGAGCTTTTTCAATATACCTGGATTGGGAATAAGTACAGCTTCTGCACCAGTCAACAGTTTTTCAGTCCAATGTCTGGCTGATTCAGCTTGAAGAGATAGAGACTCAAAGTGACCATCCAATTCTGTTTTCTCTGCACTTCCAATTTTTTCTTCTGTGTACTGAAAAAAAAAAAGTTGCTCATACATCTCAATAAGCATTAAGTTAAAAAACTGAAACCCTAAGAACCAAATCAACTTGATGAGAGTCCCACTAACAACTTTTTTTTACACATTTCATAAAATCTACCTGATGATGCAAAAAAAAAAAAAATTCTTTCTACTGCCACTTTTACAACTTCAAGTCTTTTCACATAAGGACAAATGGTGTGTGCAAGTTAGAATAAGTTGCACTGAACGGTGGGTGATGTTAAGTTACATAGGGGTGAACTGGACTCGCTACACACACTGCTGGCAAAGTGTAGCTATAGGAAGTAACAGAAAAGGAGTGACACAATATGTTAGGCACAGAAGCTTCAAAGTATGTGAGGTATTATAGTGGGACTGTCAGGCTCAAGGGGCGAATTACACATTAAGCTGCGTAGTCTTAGGACTGATTACACACTAAGCTGCAAAGTCTTAAGCCTAGGACCTACAGACAGCAAAGGGGCTTATATGTGCTGTGTAGGGAATATTATTGTAAGCAAGGTCCATGACATTATATGTCCACTTGTGTATCACGCAGAAACATCTATTGAAAGAGTAATGGGTCAAAATTAAGGGCACAAGTGTTGTTAGTGGTTAACAAAACAAGCACAAGTGTTGTTAGTGGTTAACAAAACAAATAATAAACTTTCTAAAACAGTAGCTAGGGTGGGAGTCAGCAATTTCAGGAACTACTTTCTCACACTTTAACAAGCTTGAATTAGTTATCTGCAAGACGAATCTGCAACAAAACGTCATAAGATTATATTTTCAGTTGTACTGTACATGTACAATCATTGGATGTATTTCTTGAGATTTAATAGACAAATTTGTAGGGAGAAAATGTCTCTAATTATGTTTCTAACTGCAGTGTACATGCATATCCAATGGGCACATATCTTCTTTTTAGTTTTCATACTTGATCACTGTTTTCTGTGTTAGCAAAGTAACACAAGGAACAGACAAGGAAAGACCACATCCACTCACATCGATTCTTTAGCTATGATGCGTAATGCACAGAAACCACAGCTCCCTATCCAAAACCAGGCCCCACAGAACTTTCTATGGTTTATTTCAGATGCTACACATGCTCTCCATGCAGCACATCGACCCCAGTAAACCACATTGTTTCAATTCACTCTATCCATGCACACCTTTGACCCTCCTACATGTTCAGACCTTGATTACTCATTATCTTTTTCACTCCATCCTTTCATCTCTAATTTGGTTTCCCAATTCTCCTTGTTCCCTCCACTACTGACACATATATCCTCTTTGTCAGCCTTTCCTCACTATTCTCTGCAAATGTTCAAACTATTTCAACACACCATCTTCTGCTCTCTCACCCACACCCTTGTTTTACCATACATCTCTCTAACTCTTTCATTAAGTACCTGATCAAACCACCTCACACCGTAAACTGTCCTCGAACATTTCATTTCCAACACATCCACTCCTCTCAGCATAACTTGTGAACAAACCACATATCACATCCATATCATATTGCTGGGACTACTATTCCTTCGAACATACCCATTTTTGCCCTTCGAAATAATGTTGTCTCTTTCTACATATTCTTAAGTGCTCCCAGAACCTTCCCCCTACCCTAAGACTCACTTCCACTTTCATGGTTCCATTCACAGCCATGTCCACTCCCAGATCTCTAAACCCCTTTACTTCCTCCATTTTTTCTCCATTCACACGCACATCCCAACTAACCTGTCCCTCAACCCTGCTAAGCCTAATAACCTTGCTTTTAGTCACATTCACTCTCAACTTTCTCATTTCATGTATCAAGTGAAAGAAATGTTTTACAATCTACTACTTCATGACATCTTTCAGCTCCACAAAAGCTTAAGCCTAAGGTTCACTGACTCCTTAATCCAAAACTGACCTAGACTCTAAAGTAACCACAGCTCTGCAACACCATTAGATTTGTAAAACAAGTGATTTTGCTTTGCAATGATAGCACAGAATGTGGACATAATACAAGTGACACAGTGTGATCTGAACCACTATATTTCATCTACAATATTCAATAAGGCAAGAGTGGTGATAGTTGTTATGAGAGGGAGGGGAAACTTTGGGATTACTTAACATACTAATCAAATAATTCTACAAAATTAAGAGACTAAAACCCTCACCTAACCTCCCATAGCAGCTGTAAATTTATCTGAATTTCCAACATTCTAACAAAAACATATCTGACTTATCATACGATTGAACACTGCACTAACTGCCCATGAACGTAAATATAGCCAATAGATCCAGAATCTGCTCATGCCACTACTCAATTTCCTCACAAACAGCCATTCCATGTAGACTTGCGCAGAGGAGCAAATCATTGTTAGTTTTTTCTACACTAAATCCTGGCTGCAAAGGTAGGTTAGGTGAGGTCTTTATATGTTCTGATGAGTTTTACGAGTATATCACTTACTTTTACGATAATGAGCCATAGTCATAACTCACCACTCTGGCTTTATAAAAATATATAAAATAAAACCTAATGCTTCAAATCATGCTGTACCATTTCGTAATGCACACTACACTACCACTGCACGACAACATCACCCAATACCCGTAACCAACAGTGATGCAGACCAAAGCTGGGCTCACAGCAAATAAATGATAAGCAATTTACTTTTTCTTACTTTGCTATAAAGCATCCACCACAGAACTAAATAAAGAGCCATATAAAGTTTCACCTCCATAAATTATGAACCTTAGAGACGTATACACCCACGATGGGAAGCCATATAACAGAGAGGATTCATTACTCTAACTGTACATGTAAAAGAAAGAGTATAAAATATATTATCAAATTAACCTCACAAGCCAGAAATGAAATTTAGGAATTGGCTTCTCTCCCTCGCAAGTGGAAACTAAAAAAAAACTAATACGTCATGACACTCCATAAGGGCAGTACATAGAATAAATCCCTACCATACTTGTCATTATCTATAATGAAATATATATTTAAAACATTTCTCCTATTCGGTACTTAACCAACCCCAGTCCACACACACACACACATAAACCCTCATTTAACATATATTATTTAACTATCGTCCATTTCAGTGATATACTTATTTACCTGGACTGCACGAGTCAAAAACTGGCCAGCTTGGCCTGCAAGTTTTTTTAGATCCATCTTCCCAGATAAATGAGTGATAAAAGTGCACGTCAATAGGCAAAAGAAGGTTAAGGTGGCTGGCCAGTATTGACACAAGACCTTCCACCCTCACACAACAGATGGCGCCACACTCGACCCCTCCTCCCCCAATGGCCCCCAAACCTAACAGCCCCCCAGGCCCGGTAGTCCTTGCAGATGACACATATATAAAGTCCTTATCAAGGACCGAGGTATAGATTGGAACAATCCCCCATGAATATAATGTTTCCCCCGACAGTTGGAAAGGCATTTGCATGATATATTAACAACTCCCCTTAAAACGGGCACACAATTTCCCCCCGCCATGACATGGGAAAGATAAGCCATGCTACTTTCTGCCCAATAGTCATTAACTACCAAACCAAACGTGGCCAATACAAGCTCGTATTTGGGTTTCTATTTGAATTACAGTAGTAGTTGTCTATCACCTAAATGGCCATTAGGTAGTCTAAATTCCGCTGAAAAGGTCGTCTGGCAAAGCCTTCTTTCTTATGATTGACCAGAAACAACCTCTTTCCATATGGTGGGAATGCTACATCTATTGTGATAACTACCAGTTCATAATTCAAATAGTGATTGGACTAGGGAGATACATTTTACGCAATGATCCATCACGAAATAGCCGAATAAGAAAAGGACTTTTCTTACTCATGTTTGCAAATTACCGCGTCAAATCAGCTGCATCATGGTGTTTCCTTTTACCCTGGAGGGTTTTCAGTTTGGCCTCTTAGGCCTGTGGAAATAAACAGTTTGCCCAGTGTCACATGTAGCCCATGGGTAAATCAAAGCTTAATAAGCTACGTAGGGAGTCTCTCCAGACCAGAGTAATTACATAGCAACCCATTATCAATTCCTAGCTGCAGCAATCGTTGGCCACTTGCATGTGTCCGGGTCACGCACCAACAGCCACTTGGGTCAATACATCCTACAGTCACTGTTCACAGGGGAGGTAGTTAGTTGACCCTTCGTTAGTCAACCCATTGTTACACTATGGACCTTATCTTTCTCATGTCTTCACTAATTCCTGCCTCCTGCTTTAAGCTTTTAGTTACAGGTGTGATTGTTTAACGCTCTTTAGAAATATGAAGACTGAGGGAGATCCAGTAACAAGACACCAATGCAACCGTAATATTTAACTAGGGCATGATGCTAGATGGTCATTAGCCTCTGCCAAGTGTAAACACAGAGGTGGTGAGACAGATTGCCCGTGGGGCAGCTTTAGGTGAAGTGTCATCCTGGTCTCGTGGTGCTTTTCAATTGGAGGTGACGTTGCCCAGGTCCTGTCCCTTTAGCTAAGTGTACCACAAAATTTCGGTGCCGAAATTCCAAAGGTTCCAGTGATGTCACTGCAGGAAGGAGTTTCTGACATCTTGTCTTGTTGCTCTAGAATAAGTAGGGTTTTCTGAAGGACCTATTGTGCTAAGGTTAGGTCGCGCTGTTGCCTGAAGAAAGCGGTGCTGTCAATGTCCCATGGTACTTCTGCAGGAGGGAGGAGGCGATGCTAAGAGTCCATGGTGCTAATGCACGAGAGAGGGGGCTTTGCCGAGGTCCCGAGGTACTGTTGCAGATGGGGGAGGGGGTCATTGTCAGGGCCCCATGGTGCTGGTGCAGGTGGAAAACCTGTTCTAGGTCAAGGTGCGGTTGTGGGAAGAAAGAGGTGTATTCGAAGTCGACTTCTTGACTAGGTTAAGTGACGTACTGCAGATGGGGAAGTGTTGCCAGGATCTACAAAAAAGAGTAGAAGGGTAGTCATAAATTTAGCACAGTTAAGGTGGGGAGGTTATGCAAGTTGGTTAGCTGGCGTCAATGAGTGACTTTAACATAGTCATAACTGACGTTTCGGTGGGTGACCTTGTCATAGTGTACTATAGTCAGTACACACCACCTCCACTCCAGTAAGTTCATCTCCATCGAGTAACGCCCGCAATTCATTCTGTCCTATGCGTGCCTCTCACACTCATAAATGTTCATGCCATTTTACCTCACAGCCTCTTTCACTCCAACTTTCCATCTGCTCTGCCCACTTTTGAAATATAGATCACCACAATCAGTTTTTCTCACCTCATTGTCTCCATATGGTCACCTCTCCCAGTCAAACTGCACATACTACCACAAACTGCTCTTACATCCATTTTTTACATGGTTAACATAATCCTCATCCAGTATTGTCCTCAAGAAGTTCCTTTTCAACATAACCATAATGCATTCCTTTGTACTTTGGGCCCAAGCTGGCATCCATACAATGCTGTTGGGAGCACTATAACTTCAGATATGCCCACCTTTGCCTTAACAGACATTGACTTCTTCCACACACTACTCATTGCATCCATGACCTTATTCCCCCCTCCCAGTTATCTAAAGCACTCCACTTCCTTCAAGTTGTCCCAGTGAAACTCACACCTAAACCTCCCTGTTTTGCCTGTTACACCTCATTACATTACTCGTTCATATTATCTCTCGGATACCAGCTTCTGCAGTTTCTCTTCCACCATTGTCATATGTGAACAGCAATTGACATGCCTACCAGTTGCCCCAGCATCATGTAGCCCTTCTCCTTGCTCAAACACCCTACATTTAACTTCCTTGCAACCACTTCCGTGGATATTCAGGTTATTATACAATTTTGACATAGATTTGCCTTCATCGGGAACCATTCAGCCTCCTCCCTTCCTAATAAAAACTTTTAGTATCTATGGGTTGCATAGACCACAGACTTAACCTTCACTTTTACCTCTTGCCTTAGTGCTCTTTCTACTAGCTACAAATTTCAATTTGTATTTTCTTTTTTACTCATGCTTGGCCTTGAAGACTGGTTTGTTATGGGACTTGTTGCTACTGAAGCATTTTCAAACCCACTGGAAAAAGGTTTATGGGATAGGGTTTTTTGACTGTGCAATATGTTCATTTCATATCACAGTGTGTAGTCTAGCATGCATTTTATTGCACTTAACACATCCATCTTGTCATAAACTTTCTAGAAAAATAAAAAATTTATGGAGAAGAGGAAAATCTTGTTTCAGAAAGTTCCACAAAACAGACAGTACTAGCCAGTACTAGTTAGTCTGATATATGCTTGAAGAAATTCAATGTAGGTAATAAGGATGGGACAAGGTAAAAGAAGGCCTCAATACAATCATTATTTATCGAGAAATAAGCTTCAGGATTGTGTGCGTGAGAAGAGTTTAGGAGTCAACATTGTCCCTAACCTCTCGCCTGACAAAAATAGTATCAGATGTCGCTAACCCTCCTGATACTCTGGTGTGTAGTACTGGTAATATACCTCCCTGGTCATTGGCTGTTTACCTTGGAAGAGAGAATAATTCTAAGTATTTAAAAAAAATTGATGAAACAGACAATGAATAGTTCTTCAAGAAATGCAGGGATAGAACAACCTGAGGACATAATGAAATTATGCAAAAAGCATGTCAAAAAATATTTAAAGTACTCTTATAGTAAAAGAGTAATGGATGAATGGAATAAGATGACTGAGGAAATGGTTAAAGCAGATAGCAGATATAAATTAATAAAACTGTATGACAAAAGAAAATGTTTAAGAAATGGGGCCCCACAAGTAAAATTACCTCCCAGTAGATTACAAATAGTTAATCACACCAAATATTTACAGATATTTGAGCTTTCACCATAAAGTGTAATAGACACATTATAGCATCCTGAAGAGATAACCTTGTCAATACT
Organism: Panulirus versicolor; assembly: GCA_032361705.1. Taxonomy (NCBI): domain Eukaryota; kingdom Metazoa; phylum Arthropoda; class Malacostraca; order Decapoda; family Palinuridae; genus Panulirus; species Panulirus versicolor. Next base: position 8,098 of record JAUUDZ010209143.1, on the reverse strand, counting down.
AACCCATGCCCTCAATAAACTTATCAGTATCATTATGGTAAGGAGGAATGAAGTAACATAAGTAGGTAAAAACATGTTTTATTGAAGAGAATAAATAGTCACTGTCCATGTGCATTGATATCTAAGGCAAGAAAACACAGAATTGCCAATACTGTACATAAAACAGCAATGACAAAGCTGTCATGGGTAATAGCACTGATTATACTGTATAGAAAATACAATAAAAATAATGCTACCAAAAGATCAACAGCACTGGCTATACCATGGAGAAATCAACAGCATTGGCAGTGCTACAGAAGGAACAGCATTCAACACTGGCAACAATATAGATGTAAGTATTGCATTGATAATACTGTAAAACTGGAGACAAAATTAATGCCAAGGAGGGAACCCCTGTATTGACAACACCGTACAAAACTACAGCATTGGTAATATTAAAGGAGAACCACAACATCAACAACACCGCAGATAAAACTACAGCACAGTCAAGACTATTGAAGAACCCACAGCAATGATGCTACTCAAAAGCTCAGTTTTCACAAGATAAAATCATCCTGAGCCTTATGATATGTTATAGCACTAAAATTCTATACTTTATAATAGTACTATAATCCTATGCTTTGTAAAAGATTTGATATATAGGTTTCAAGAAATGTTTATACTGAGCTTTTAGTGTTACATGAACTGCTGCTAAAATATATATATAACATTGGTAAACTGTGTAAGTACAATGAGAGGTTCTATACATTTTCCATTCATAGGTCTTTAAGGAAATGAATTTGCAGACTATTGATTATGCACCTCAGAGTATACTACAGGAACAACAACTGTTAAAACTTATGACCACATATAAGTACAGCTGAAGTCTGGAAAAAAAAAAGGTACTCTAGATTGTGCTATCAATTAAGTCATCTTAGTTACATTCTGTCCAAACATTTACAGAGAGCCACAAAACTTTCGTCTAAAGCCAATCCTTTGAGTGATACACGAGTTAAATGAAATTTCAAATCAATAATCAGAACATTCATTTTGGGGGTTACATCATAATGCTCTTTTTGGGGAATGATATATCATATTGCTTTTGGGGGATATATCATAATGCTCTTTCATAAATCTAATAATAATAACAATCATGACACTTATATCAAAATGTTCTTTCATTAAACTAACTTAATGAAAGTTTACTTTATACATTAACCTTTGGTCAAAAAATTAATCTAATAAAAAAAATATTTACCTACTTACAAACATTACCCTATGAATTTCAAATAAATGCACCATACTATTTTGTACATATTTTTTCAGTGTGATAATCCATTTAGATATTAACTGCTGTCAATCTCTTATACCCGAGTTACTTTCATAACAATGGCCATTACTTTATTTGTAATGGATCAATCTTTGGTGCAATTAAGCTGGTGTAATTAAATTGGCAACTGTTTTACAGTATCTAAAGAATGAGGGATAGTTTTTACAGAAACAAAGTCTAGCAGTAAGAGTACCATTAATAAATGAGTTCTGAATATATAGGAATATTCAATCTACCACAGTTATGAATGTTGAATTTATAGTAAAAAATTTTTGTCCCACCTATAAGACTAATAGCAACAAGCTAGTTATATTTTCCAATAAATCAAAATTTAAGTGATCTGCACAACAATTTTTTTTAACTGTAATGACATTTTATGTTTACTGCAAAAAAATATCATTATTGAGAGTAAAACTAAAATAAAATAGAGCAACTGAGGTAACTCATATGCTGATGTGGCACAACTATTGACTTGTTTTGCTCCCAGATGCAGATGATAAAGATTTTGTAAATAAAAATATGAGCATTGTCTACTCAAGTATTGTGGTAAGTGTTGTCTATCGTAAAAAGTTGTCACATTGGTGGTCATCTAATATATTCATATTGAAAAATCATAATTTTTCAAACTATACCACTTCAGTTACTGTACTTTTCTTTGATCAGATGTTAAAGTATCTAATGCAGTTGATATCATATTAAAAAGAACAAAATAATTTTAACATCTTTGCAAAATGCAAGTGGCTAAATACTTAAAAGATACTTTGTGAAAGCAATGCCATTAATCATATTAAATCAATATCACTTTGTTTTAAGCAATCATCGGATATGACATTATATAAGGCAAAAATGTGGCTTATGTAATTTGGAACTCAAAACCTCTGAACACTTTTGTAAATAGTCATATATACCTAGTGTTGTTTTTAAACAGTACCACACTTGTCAAGAATAAGTAAATGTCAAGTGGTTTTCAGGATATGAAAAGAAATTGGAAAAAAGCATCATCTATACCAATTATGCCTCTTTCAAGCAAGGAACATTTTTAACTACTCTTTAATAGGCCACACAGTGGCTATATTTTAATAACTGTATGTACAAAATTATCATCTATAACTCGTGACTTCCTATCCTATACAAAATATATTCTTTTGTGTTATGACTCCTTAAGCAGCCCAAGTCCCAGGACTGCATGTGTTCAAGTGACCTGGCCAAGAAAGGCTTGAGCACGGCCTTATGCATACTGTAAAAGAGACAAATTTTCTTATTCATAAAAAATACTGTATCAAGAAATGAACAGTAAGACTTGCTCACACCCATCCCCATTATTCAACATTCTACAGCCAGCAGTCAGAACATAAATCTGAAATAAAATGATGCAAATAATCATAATTTTCAGTGCTTCATTACAACATTTACCTCTCATTTACTCCAGCATCTAAATACAAATGCACATAAGTATAATGTCATCCATGGCATTTCTTTACTGCAATAGAGATTTCTATCAGCTGTTCTTCCCAATATCTATATGTTACCATACTTCTCAGTGCTTAACTTTGTCAGTTAATTCTTTAATAAGAAGTTGGCCTTGCATTTTCCCCTCACAGGAAGAAAATCATTTCATTCTGACAGTCACCACCATGACTCTTATGCCTCATTTTCATGTGTTGTAAAATGAAGAGCTTAACTTAATGTTTCATTAATTCTGATTAATCTATAACTGTGAAGCCTACAGCCAAATGAACAATACTCAAAAGTAGATCACTTTACTGTTCTCTCTTTAAATCAGTCAAATTAAGCCCAATACTAACATATTGGAAATTTGTTAATGATTATTGAAAAAGAAAATATGGTACAAGAAAATCTGCTGTAAATGCTAAACTTTCAGTTATAGTTATTAAACTGGTCATTGTGAGTGTACAGGAGAGGTGCTCCTGTACACTTACAATGACCAAATATCTTCTAAATTCAATCTTTCCAGTGTCATCACAATTGAATAAGTCAATTACTCCTTATAAAAGATTATTATCCCATGAGCTGTGCTTATAAACACATCAATAAAGGCAAGGAGTTAATAAGTATAAACAGTTGAATTCTCAGTCAAAGATCCATATCCATATCATGTGCTCTTTACACACTATATCTGATGTTATTTAGTGCTCTTAAATTTGAAAAATGTCCCATCTATTTATTGTGTAAAAATGAAATCCAAGAGAGAACCCAGAGGTATCATATATAAAATGCCTAGTTTCAAATATAAAGAATTACATCGTCTACCTGACAACTATTTTGGCCTTTTCCGTCACACATGGGATCAAAATTCATGGGTAAGTCTACCTTAGGTATGTAACAGTTAACTGTTTAATCATTCATCATTACAATATTGACAGGTATGGCAAATGTGCTATACAGTATTAGCATGAACATTTTTTTGGTAAAAAATCAATCCTGATACTTGGCTAATTGTGGCAGGCTTTGGTTTCAATACATTATACATGACAAATACAGCTGATGTATGAAGATGAGGCCATTCTTTACTAATTTCCTCCCCACTAACTTGCTAAGGTAGTGGGGAGGAAATTAGTATGAATCACTAGACACCATCACTTACAGTAGGTGACTGAAATTATGCGAACAAATTTCAAATAAGTAGGGGCATGTGTAGTGAGAACACTTCATTAAAGGATGCTATATCATCAAACTCAATTTACATATGTCAAACATAATAACAGACATCATTACCTCTGATAATTCTTCAATCTGCACCTCTTGTTATGCACCAATCTACTGGATATCTACCATGTAATAATTGTATAGCACTGATGGCAAGTCTGCGTAATTCACGAATGAATGAAAAACAAGCCTCCACCATTGAATATCAGTCTCTGTACACTGCTAAGTGATTTCAAGTATGGTATAATAGTAAAGTTAGTATAATTTTCATTGCTAGAACTGTATGCCCACAAATATTACAAAAATTAATGTTTTTCACTTTCCAATCTTATCTATTCTTTCACCTATGTCCCTCTACCTTTTAAGATATTTATGCTCATGAAAAGTCTCCTATAAGATAACGTGAAAAAAATTTCTAACATACAGAAGTAATTCTGCCTGCTCATAGGCAAATTTAATTTTCTGAATGGAATTTTAAAAAAATAAGCAAAAACTGAACTTGCACATGATGCTTTGCCATCACAAAGTTTTACTCTACCATTCTTGGAACTTATCAAACATCAACCTGCTTTTCAAACACCCATTATACAGTCTTAAAATTACTGTAAATTGTAAAAGTTACCATTTCTTATACCACCATCCTCACACATGAAATAAGATCTGCAAAATCCAGAACTTTTATAATATATTCAACAGCTCCAGGCATGCCAACGAAAAGAACACATTGTCACCCTTGCCTAGAATTTTGAGAATAATATATGCATCATGAGTTGCAAATTTGGTATACTTTTTCCAACTAAGGTAAAGCTATGTATGTAATGAAAATAAACAGTGTATTGAGCATTGTGTACTATATATATTTTAAGTGCAAGAAATAACCAGCAAAAATACAAGGTACTTCGTATGTGCAACTCTCGTAACTTAACAATCTGGAATCTACTATTCATTAATGTACATGAGGAAATTGTGTGTAAGTACCTATCTGTGGTGAATGTGTGTATACATTTGCATATGTATCTGTTGGTTCAATTATTTGTAAACTGTTGCTTATGTATATAAATGTATGTTTCTGTATACAAATGTGTATGTATTTGTTTGCAAGTGTATAAGATCTTTGTGTTTCTTTAGCATTTGTCTGCTTATATTTGTACATGGTTAAGTTTGAATCTCATTACATATACATTTTCAATGAGATGGCCTACATTAGGGCATTCAGTCGTCCATGCCATCTCAGATGACGTAAGAAAAAGTTGCACATTTGCATTATCTGTGCTCATGTGTAATTGCATATTTGTAATTACCAACCTAATGCACTTACCTAATTACCTATTCATACAGTACAGGAGTTCCCCAATTATGGAGACTCTGCCATGGTCACCTCTTCGGGGATTCTTAAAGGGAATGGGCATCAGAGACATAAACATATAGATAGAGATATGGTAAGGCCCTATAAATGTAAAACTTTGTCACTGTACCATACAAATAGGTAATTAGGTCCTTACATCACTGACTAGGACTGGTACTGCATTTAAAACCAGGTAAACAGAGACAAACACAGAGAATGCAACAAATATGCAAATAGTGAGATTGCAAACACACACCCATGCATATACAGACACACACACTTGCTCGTATAAAAATGCACAAAATGTGATTGTTATTCGTGTGCTATGGGGATTGTTTACACCTGTGTTGCCCCATTTCTTAAACTTGCATATGAACCAAGTCTTAACTCATGTGTATGCATACACTCATACCTAGTCTTAGCCAGATGCCCATTTATTGACCAGCTCCAAGGGGAGGATGAACGGCTGTGTTGGCTGTGGGCTAAGAGAAGTGCCTAGGATTCGAACCTAGGCAGACCCACGTGTGAATCACGTTCAGCAATGCTAACCAGTACACCAGGGAAGCCCATATTTGTTTGTGTGTGTGTGTGTTTGTGTTTCTGTCCGTGTGTGTATGCTAATGCATGTGTGATGCTATTTGTATATGTGAATATGAATGTTGAAATGAAATGACTGAAAACAATGTGTGGTGCAAGGAGAGTAGATTGAGCAGGAAATGATAGGATAAGAGAGAGATGTGGTAGTAAAAAGAGTACATGTGAGGGAGATGAAGAGGATGTGTTGAACTGGTTTGGACAAGAGAGGATGACAAAGAGGGTATACATGCCAGAAGTAGAGGGAATGAGGAAAATCAAGAAACCAAGGAGGAGGTAGAAGACTGTAGTGAAAGATGCTTTAAATGCTCAGGGCATGAACATGTGGGAGAGTGCAAGGCATGCAACAGATAGAGCAAATTGGAGCAAAGGGGACAACATGCTGTCAATGAGCTCAATGAACCAGGGCAAATTAAGTGGATATAAGGGAATAAAGCCATCTCTAGCACTACCTCACTAACCCAGGAAATGATGAACATGTATGAAAAAAATTGTGTATACAAATTTTAAAATAAATAATGATCATATAAATGGCACTCTTACCCATGTCTTTAAATCAAAATCAATCTATAACTGAAACTGTTACAAGTGAAACATGGGTAAATGAGAACTCCATATGCAATAACTAACACATGTGAACCTAAAGTTACGAAAAACCTCTTGTTCAAGTTGATACAAAACATTCAACAGAGATCAACCAAAGATTAATATTCCATAGTCTTTCAATCTGACTCCAGACAATTTGGTTTTGTGACCAACATCCTAAGCTACTGTGTACATCGCTTCTTGTTACCAGGAATTAAATGGAAAAATATGTTCGTATTAATCCATAATAAAAAAATTCATCAGAAACCTTTGAAAAAACAAGGAGTGTTCAAGTCAGTAACATATATTCTATGAACATTCTCAAACAAAACTATGCCACATATAATGGCTCATAGCATCTCAACAAAAATAGTAATATGACCATTGGTATCTCTTCCCATTAGTTACTTCTTATCAACATACCTAACTTTCTGATATCATTTCATAGTATGATACTATGAAGGTGAAACTACTGTACATGAAAGGCAGAATATATAACACAGCCTTCAAAATAAATGTAAATTCACTAGGTAGGCTAATTTAACCACTACCAAAAAGTATCATAAGTATTTGAATAACAATTTACTTTAATAATCGTAAATCAATGTACAAATTTTCCAAAAATCATGCAAGGCCAGTATAACTTTAACACAAAGTTAGGCATAAAACTAAATCAAGTTTGACACAAAGATGCAATATCATAAGACCAAATTTTTATGATTGATAATAAGAAATATGCACATCCAGACACACAAAAAGATGTGTGTAATTACTTATTTTTATGATATGGGAAGGGTATTCTAAACTTCTGGGGCCCTACTTCTTGAACTACTCTTCTATCAAACAAATTTTTGAACTTCTGGATGCTGTCGGCATTCATATTTTCATTTCTCAGTTATTTTATTTGTCCACATACTGTAAAAGTACTTCTCTATATCATTTCTACCAAGTTTCTAGCTTAACTTCGTTCTATAGCATCAGACTGTTATTTAAGAACTTTTCATCGGTGATATTATCAAAATATTTAAAGACTTAAAGCTTATCAAATCAGTCACTACTCTTCTCTCATCCACAGCAGAAAAATCTATGGCTCTTGACCCCTCACTGTAACTTGGCTCTCTTAATTCTAGTACATCTTTACTGCTCTCCTGTGGCCCATATCTATACTCCTTTGTGCTTCTTTAAGAATGAAGGTCAAATTTTAGAAGCATATTCTACTTTTAGACTAATACAGGTTGTGAGCAGTTTGCCGAGTATCTAACTGTCCGCGTTCCTGAAAGCAATTCTAATATCTGTCAGCAGAGATGGCAGACAGTTTGTCTCATTTACTATTCTCTTCACATGGACCTATGGAAAGGGGTTATGAATAACATCAACTCCCACAACCCACTAAATTCCTGGGGTTTATGGTTAACAGGGTTTCTTTACTTCTCCCTTCCTCACTATGTGCAAGTGCATTTATGTGTGTGCAAGTCAATTTGTTTCTCACATGGCCATAATACAGTACTTAAATATCAACCATGCATGTTACACCAAAATTTGAAAAGAAAAAGAAAAGCTTATTTCCACTTCTGTACCTCATTATATGTAAAAACAAG